>PISX010015137.1:0-50662 GCA_004024625.1 Mellivora capensis | reverse complement strand
GCCCTCCGTGGGGGACTTAAGCCCCTGTCCCTAACAGTTCCAATTCCCACAATTTCACCCTATGATCTTTTCTCTTTTTGAGTGCTTTTTATCGGTCTTCAAGTTAATGCTGGTCCCCAGTCTTAGGGGACTCTCGTATTGGGGTATTACTTCCCAATGCGTCTCCTCTGGTGGCTCCCTCCCCCTTTTGTTTATCTTCGATCCCAGTCCGACGTTCCCGCTCGGCTTTACCTGCCCACTGGCGTCTTCTGCCCCCATAGAGATCCTGACGAGTAGAATTTTGATCTCAGGCTGATTTCATGGGTGATCGGAGTTCCTTGATAGGTAATCAGCTCACTTTAGGGGACAGGTTGAACCAGAGCATCCTCCTAGTTCCCCGCCATCTTGTCTCCCCCGAGACCTTTCCATTTGTAACAGCATGGATAGACCCAGGAGGTATAAGACTAAGTGAAGTAAGTCAGACAGAGAAAGACACACACATCACATGATTTCACTCACATGTGGAATTTAAGAAACAAAACCAAACAAATAAACAAGGAAAGAGACAAACTAAGAAGAGTCTTAAATACAGAGAACAAACTGCTCAATGCCAGAGGGGAGGTGGTGGGGGATGAGAGAAATACGTAAAGGGGATTAAGAGTATACTTATCATGATGAGCACTGAGTCATGTTTATACATTTTGAATCATCATATTGTACAACTGAAGCTAGTATAATACTATACATTAATTAAACTTCAATTTTTAAAAGGTACACCGCTTGCATAAATAAAGCAAATCAAGTAAATAAACAACAAAGATTAAGCAAAGCAATTAAAAGAAAATATGCATTGTGGTGGTTTCTTACTAATGCCCTAAAAATGACAAACTTGATTTTAAAAATGCATTACTAGTCCTCAGTCAAGCTAACTATCTATTTTGATTACCTCCAATAATTCATTTCATCAGCTCAGAAAATTTAAGGTCAAAGAGTTGTGCATGACTCATCCTGAAATAAATTTGTCCTTGACCTTACTACCCTCTCAAACCTGAGCCTATGCCTGCTGCTTAGCTCCCCCCTTTCTTTCCATCCTCATCCCTCATCACAATGGAAATACAGGAAAATAAAGGCAAAGATCCTAAAAGCAGTCAGAAAAAAAGGCCATTTACCTTAAAAAAAAAAATGACGGGCAGATGGCTGACTTCTGGATAGCAACAATAAGAGATAGAGGCCAGTGGAATAATATCCCAAAGGGGTCAACCTATAATTGACTTAGCTAACTATAAAGATATTTTTTAGATAAACTAATGTTGATCAAGCCTATCACCAATATTATCTCATTAAAACTTACCAAGAATACTTTTTAAAAATGTCATCAAATCCCAAAGGACCATAAGGTAATGAAAATTAGGTGCTTTCCACATATCTGGGATTATTAGACCTGGAGGTTCTGGATGCCACCAAAGAGCCTGCTCAAGAGTGAAATTAACAGGAAAAAGCAGAGATTAAAAAATGGAGAAAGAACTCATCCTAGAGACCTGAGGCCAGCCATTTCCTTTGGAGTTCGTAAGAATGTGAGATAATAAGTTATATCTTGTGTTTTTTTTTTTTAAGATTTTATTTACTTATTTGAGAGAAAAAAAAGCACTAGTAGTAGGAGTGGCAGGCAGAGGAAGGGGGAGAAGCAGGCTCCCTGTGAAGCAGGGAGCCTGATGTGGGATTTGATCCCAGGATCCTAGGATCATGACCTGAGCCAAAGGCAGTCGCTTAACCAACTGAGTCACCCAGGCACCCTATATCTTGCATTTAAAACAAAAGGAGAGATTGTAGGACATAAAATTATACATAAACTATAACAATTGTGATTTATAAAGTCAGAGGTTCCCAGCTGCCTTAGGTAGTAGAGCACACTTCAGGGTCACAAGTTCAAGCCCCACAGTGGGTATAGAGCTTATATTTTTAAAAATGTAATTTATAAAGTGAAGGATACAAAATAAAAACTAAACAGAAATGTAAAAATAATTTTGTTTGCTCATTAGATCTTTTTTTATTTTTTTTAATTTATTTATTTGTTAGGGAGAGAGAGAGCAAGCACAGGCAGACAGAGTGGCAGGCAGAGGCAGAGGGAGAAGCAGGCTCCCCGCCGAGCAAGGAGCCCGATGTGGGACTCGATCCCAGGATGCCGGGATCATGACCTGAGCCGAAGGCAGCCGCTTAACCAACTGAGCCACCCAGGCGTCCCTCATTAGATCTTTTTAAATGTTCTTTGTTGCTTAAGGAAGACAAGGGGAGGACAGGAAAGTGAGCAAGAGGAGAAGCAGGAGTAAGAATCCAATAAAAAAAAAAATTCCAGAATGGAAGACTATACCTGTGTAGCAGTGGTAAAGCAGGAAATCAAAAAACAGCGTTCACATTTCTGGCTTCAGCAAT
Organism: Mellivora capensis; assembly: GCA_004024625.1. Classification (NCBI taxonomy): domain Eukaryota; kingdom Metazoa; phylum Chordata; class Mammalia; order Carnivora; family Mustelidae; genus Mellivora; species Mellivora capensis. Next base: position 48,253 of record PISX010015137.1, on the reverse strand, counting down.
AGTGGCTTCACTTGTTATATTTATAGAGATGGGGGAAAAGTAAAGGATAAGCAGGTTTTTAAAACCAAGAGTTAAGATTTAGAAGTATAAAATCTTGGGGCACCTCGGTGGCTCAGTTGGTTAAGTGTCTGACTCTTGATCTCAGCTCAGGGTCAGGGTCATGAGATTGAGTCTCATGTCAGGCTTTGCACAAAAGTGGAAGCTGCTTAAGATTCTCTCTCTTAAGGGAGGAGAAAGATGGCAGAGGAGAAGGGACCTAAATATCATCAGGTTCCAGGAATTCAGCTGGATAGGTATCAAACCATTCCGAACACCTACAAACTCAACAGGAGATGAAAGAAAAGAAGAGCAACAATTCTAGGAACAAAAAAGCAACCACTTTCTGGAAGGTAGGATGTATGGAGAAGTGAATCCGAGGTGACAGGAAGAGAGAACCAGGGTGCAGGGGCCAACTCCCAGCTCCCAACTTCTTAAAATTGGAACTTTAAGAAGTCTATTCCACTGAGGGACATTGCTCCAGAGGCTAAGCGGGAATGGAGCCCTCGCGGGGACAGTGTGGTCTCAGGTCCCATGGGGTCACATAAAGATCAGGGGTGTCTGAGTGTGGCAGAGCTTGCAGGTTTGGGCCAGGGAAGCCAGCTACAGAGAAAGAGCTGAGAAGTGAGCTTTCAGTTCGGGGTTACCTTAAACCATGATCCAAGTCACAGTCAGACCACTGCTCCTCGAGCAGGGACCCCACAAGTGGCAGGTCTGGGAGACTTTGGAGACTCCAAACAGGGCTGTGCGCCAGAGACAGAAACACTCAGTCACAGGCCGGGTGAGCTCAGGGTGCAGCCGGAGACCAGGGAGACAGGAGAGATTAACTGCTTTTCTCTGAAGACGCACTGAGGACTGGGGCCCTGAGCTCTAGGCTCTTCCAGCCAGAGACTAGGAAGCCACCATCTTCATTCCCGACCTCCAGAGCTCTACAGAAAGCGTTCAGGGCACAAAAGCTCCAAGAGCGAATGCGAGCAGATTACTTAGCCCAGCCCCTGGCAAGGGCGGTGCAATTCTGCCTCAGGCAAAGACATTTGAGAATTATGGCAACAGGCCCTGCCCCCATATGCAGCCAAGAACAAGTTTACCCATCAATGGGAACTGTAAAACTTCAGAGCTATGGGAATACAGCACATAGAAATCATGGCTTTTCCCCCATGAGGAACCTGTACCATGATTCTTTAGTCTTTCAAAGTTAAATTTCTTAAATTTTATTTTTTTCTAATTCTATTTTTTTAATTTTTCCTCTTTCCTAATTTAACTTTAACTTTTATCTTATTGATACCTTTTTTAAAATCTTTTTTAAATTTTTCATTGTTAGAGTCATATTCTATCCCTTCATTGTATTTAACCTTATTTTTTGTATACATATAAATTTTTCTCTCTTGAAAGTTTTGGGATATATTTCCTCTAACAGATCAATACATACCCTAAATCTAGCATATTGCTTTGTTCTAGTCTCCAGCCTGATCACATTCTCACCTTTCTTTTTCTTATCTTATCAGTTCCTTTTTTAAAATCTTTTTTTAATTCTCATATTCACAGTCCTATTCCATCTCTTCATCATGTTTACATATATATATATACATGTATATATATATATGTTTTTCTTTCTTTAAAATTTTGGCAGTTTCCTCTAACAGACAAAATACACCCAAATCAAATGTGTGGCTCTGTTCTATTCACCAGTCTAATTATACATATACAAATATATATATATTCCCTCCTTACGTTTCCCCCCAGTTTGGGTCACTTCTGATTTGGTTAGCGTATAGTTTTCTGGGGCCATTGCTACCCTTTTAGTATCTTGTTCTGTCATTCTGCTATTATTCTCTGGATAAAATGACAACACAGAAAAACTAAACTCACCTCAAAAAAAAAAAAAAATAACAAGAGGCTGTAGCGACAGCTAGGGGACTAATCAATACAGACATTAGTAAGATGTCAGAACTAGAGTTCAGAATGACGATTACAAAGATGCTAGCTGTGCATGAACAAAAGCATAGATGATACTAGAGAATCCCTTTCTGGAGAAATAAAAGAACTAAAATCTAACCAAGTTGAAATCAAAAAAAGCTATTAATGCGGTGCAATCAAAGATGGAGTCTCTTACTGCTAGGATAAATGAGGCAGAAGAAAGAATTAGTGATATAGAAGACCAAATGACAGAGAATAAAGAACCTGAACAAAAGAGGGACAAACAGCTACTGGACCACAAGGGGAGAATTCGAGAGATAACTGGTATCATAAGATTAAACAATATTAGAGTAATTGGGATCCCAGAAGAAGAAGAAAGAGAGAGGGGGGCAGAAGGTACATTGCAGCAAATTATAGTAGAGAATTTCCCTAATATGGCAAAGGGAACAAGCATCAAAATCCAGGAGGCACAGAGAATCCCTCTCAAAAGCAATAAAAAGGGTCCACACCCCATCAGCTAATAGTAAAACTAACAAGTCTTAGTGACAAAGAGAAAATCCTGAAGGTAGCTCAGGACAAGAGGTCTATAACATACAATGGTAGAATTATTAGATTGGCAGCAGACTTATCCACAGAGACCTGGCAGGCCAGAAAGGACAGGCATGATATATTCAGAACACTAAACCAGAAAAATATGCAGCCAAGAATACTATATCCAGATAGGTTGTCACTGAAAATAGAAGGAGAGATAAAATGCTTCCAGGACAAACAAAAATTAAAAGGATTTGCAAACACCAAACCAGCCCTACAGCAAATATTGAAAGGGATCTCTAAACAAAGAGAGAGCCTAAAAGTGACAGACCAGAAAGGAACAGAGACAATATACAGTAACAGTCACCTTACAGGCAAGACACTGGCACTAAATTCATATCTTTCAATAGTTACCTTGAATGTAAATGGGCGAAATGTCCCCATCAAAAGACACAGGATATCAGAATGGGTAAAAAACAAAACCCATGGACGTGCTGCCTGCAAGAAACTCATTTTAAACCCAAAGACACCTCCAGATTTAAAGTGAGGGGGTGGAAAACAATTTACCATGCTAATGGACATCAAAAGAAAGCTGGGGTGGGGGGGCAATCCTTATATCAGGTCAATTAGATTTTAAGGCAAAGACTATAATTAAAGATGAGGAAGGACACTGTATCATACTTAAAGGTCTGTCCAATAAGAAGACCTAACAATTTTAAATATCTATGCCTCTAACATGGGAGCAGCCAACTATATAAACCAATTAATAACAAAATCAAAGAAACACATCGATATACAGGAATTCAGTAAAGTGTCAGGATATAAAATCAATGCATAGAAATCAGTTGCATTTCTATACACCACCAACAAGACAGAAGAAAGAGAAATTAAGGGGTCAATCCCATTTATAATTGCACCCCAAACCATAAGATACCTAGGAATAAACCTAATCAAAGAGGCAAGGAATCTGTACTCAGAAAACTATGAAGTACTCATGAAAGAAATTGAGAAAGCACAAGGAAATGGAAAAACATTCCATGCTCATGGATTGGGAGGATAAGTACTATGAAAATGTCTATGGTACCTAGAGCAATCTATACATTTAATGCAATCCCTATCAAATATCATTAACTCTTCTCAAAGAAATGGAACAAATAATACTAAAATTTATATGGAACCAGAAAAGACCCAGAATAGCCAGAGGAATGTTGACAAAGAAAAACAAAGTTGGCAGCATCATAATTCCCAGACTTCAAGCTCTATTACAAAGCTGTAATTGTCAAGACAGTATGGTACTGTCACAAAAACAGACACATAGATCAATGGAACAGAATAGAGACACCAGAAATGGACTCTCAACCCTATGGTCAACTAATCTTCGACAAAGCAGGAAAGAATGTTCAATGGGAAAAAGACAGTCTCTTCAACAAATGGTGTTTGGAAAACTGGACAGCCACATGCAGAAGAATGAAACTGGACCATTTCCTTACTCCAAACACAAAAATAGCCTCAAAATGGATGAAAGACTTCAGTGTGAGATAGGAATCCATCACAGTCCTTGAGGAGAACACAGGCAATAACTTCTCCAATCTCAGCCACAGCAACTTTCTCCTAGGAACATCGCCAAAGGCAAAGGAAGCAAGGGCAAAAATGAACTACTGGGATTTCATCAAGATAAAAAGCTTTTGCACAGCAATGAAAACAGTCAATAAAACCAAAAGACAACCAACAGAATGGGAGAAGATATTTGCAAATAACATATCAAATAAAGGGCTAGTATCCAAAATCTATAAAGAACTTATCAAACTCAACACCCAAAGAACAAAGAATCCAATCAAGAAATGGGTAGAAGACATGAAGAGACATTTCTGCAAAGAAGACAACCCAAATGGTGTCACATAACATACACATAACAAAGTGCTCAACATCACTCAGCATCAGGGAAATACAAATCAAATATACAGTGAGATACCACCTTACACCAGTTAGAACGGCTAAAATTAACCTGTCAGGAAATGACAGTTGTTGGTGAAGATGCAAAGAAAGGGGAACCCTCCTAAATTGTTGGTGGGAATGCAAGCTGGTGCAGCCACTTTGGAAAACAATACGGAGGTTCCTTAAAAAAATTGAAAATAGGGCTACCTTATGACCCAGCAATTGCACTACTGAGTATTTACCCCAAAGATACAAATGTAATGATCTGAAGGGGCACCTGCACCCAATGTTCATCACAGCAATGTTTACAATAGCCAAACTATGGAAAGATCCCAGCTATCCATCAACAGAATAATGGATAAAGAAATACACACACACACACACACACACACACACACACACAATGGAATATTACTCAGGCATCAAAAAAATGGAATCTTGTCATTTGTAATGATGTGAATAGAACTAGAGGGTATTATGCTGTGCTCACTTCAGCAGCCCATATACTAAAATTGGAGGGTATTATGCTGAGCAAAATAAGTCAATAAGAGAAAGACAATTACCATATAATCTCACTGATATGTGGGATTTAAGAAACAAAACAGAGGATCATAGGGCAAGAGAGGAAAAAATAAAACAAGACAAAACAGAGAGGGAGACAAAAACCATAAGAGACTCTTAATCATAGAAAACAAACTGAGGGTTGCTTCAGGGGAGGTGGGGGGAGATGAGGTAACTGGGTGATAAACATTACGGAGGGCACATGATGTAATCAGCACAGGGTATTATATAAGACTGATGAATCACAGACCTGTACCTCTGAAACAAGTAATATATGTTAATTGATTGAATTTAAATTTTAAAAAAAGTTTTAAGAATACGTTTATAATTTATTTGAAACTCTTCAGGTGGAACTTCATTTCCTTACCCTTAAGCATGGCTAGACTTAGTGACTCACTTCTTTTTTTATTTTAAAGACCTTTTTATTTCTTTTAGAGAGAGAGAGAGAGAGAATGAGAATAAGTTGGCAGGGGGTGGGGAGGGAGAGAGAGAATATCAAACAGACTCCCTGCTGAGCACAGAGCCTAACCACAGGGTCAGTCTCACGACTCTGATATCATAACCTCAGCCCAAATCAAGAGTCAGACACTTAACTGATTGAGCCACGCAGGGGTGCCTAGTGACCTACTTCTAATGAATAAAATATAGCAGAAGTATAAGTATATGTGACTTTGGAGACTAGGTATAAAAAAAAAAAGACACTTCAGCTCCTATCATGGTCATTCATTCATTCTCTCACTCTCATTCTCTCTTGCACTCTCTCCCTCTCTTGCTCTCTTTCTCTCTGTTTCTCTCTCACTCCAAGGAAAACTAGCTGCCATGTCTTGAGTACAGCCAAGCAGCTCTGTATCAAGACCCATGTGGCAAAAATCTGAGGCCTCCAGTCAATAGGCATGTGAGTGAGGCATCTCAGAAGTGAATCTTCCTGCCCCAGTCAAACTGTCAGATGAGCAACCGCCCCAGCCTCATAAGAGACCCTGAGGCAGAATCATGCAAGTCCTCAATTCCTGACCCTCACTCACTGTGAGATAACGGTCTGCTAATTCAAACCACCAAACTGGGGTAACTGGTTAAGAAGGTAACAGACACAAGGATGGTACAGGAAGGCAGAAGGGGTAAACTGTGTCAGATGTTGAACAGAATTCAACATGGCATGGTGGGGTGGAAGCCAGCTTAGAAATGCTTCAACATAGGAAGAATGAGAACATGGAGAAAGTGGACATTCCTTTTGAGAAGTTTGGTGGGGGTAGGAAAGCAGAGAAATTGGGCAACAAGCTGGCAGAAGACTGGGAAAACGAGAGAAGTATCAAAGGCCACAGAGGTGAATGGGAGTGTGACCCCGAGCTTGAGTTGATTGGTTGATGGGAGACAGAGGCAGAAACTGTTCCACTGAAACAGGAGGAAAGCCAAGAAGACAGGGCCAAAGGCAGGTAACATTTTAGATCTCTTTATCATTATTGTCTCAGTAATAAGAGGTAAGGTAAACCCATGTCCACAATCCTTGACAGTTGGACATCTGACCTCTACTGGAGTTCTTCACAAAGTCTTCAGGGGCATGGTGTCCTGCCTCTCCCCGAAGGAGGGGACAGCCCTCCTGGGAAGCTACTCCTGGAACAAGACACCATAAATCTTCATTCTGACATCGGAGGATTGTCTGAATCCTTATGCTAATTTGGAGAACTAAATCTTCTTTTAAAAAATACCAAACAACACACTCCTTCCCTAGATATGGTATTTGGGATGAGGTGGGGCTGGGCTTTCATTTTATACTTTGCTATATTAAGATATATAGTTAAAAAAAAAAGTCATGGGGAGGTACTGTACAGCATAGGAAACAGACTCCATAATACTGTAATAGCTCTGTATGGTGACTGATGGTAACTAGACTTACTGTGGGGATCACTTCATAATATATAAAAATACTGAATCACTTTATACACTGAAAACTAATAGGATATTATATCCCAATTATATTAAGTTTTTAAAAATTAAAGAAAAGAAGAAGATACATTTCACTTTTATAATTTGAAGAACCATTCAAGACCCCAAAAAGATTTTCAATTGTGGGGCACCTGGGTGGCTCAGTTGGTTGGACGTGTGACTTCAGCTCAGGCCAAGCCCCAAGTCAGGCTTCCTGCTCAGCGGGAAGCCTGCTTCTCCCTCTCCCTCTGCCTGCTGCTCCCCATGCTTATGCTCTCTGTCTCACTCTCAAATAAGTAAAATCTTTTAAAAAAAAAAAAAAAACCATCTTCAATTGTATCTAAAACATTTATTTGCTTCAGATAATTTTCTAATATAAATAACTAGTGATTGACTCATTAGACTTACAACTTTATAGGTCCTGTTGTTTTCCCCTTCCAATCCCACTTTATCGGAGACAATTCCCCAGCTGCAGTTGGTCTGTGGCCATTATACATAGTGATCCCAGCAGTTATTTCTGGTTAATAGTTTTGCTCATTTCAATCTCTATGATGTATCGTACTTGGGCTTAGAGCAGTCCCCTCCTATTGTCTGACATTATTAATTCAACTTGATCAAATCTCAACCTCATATACAATACTCAATCGGTGGGTTAGAGTTGGTGGGGCTTTGCCAGAAGCAGCCCTTTCCTGGAAGGCAGGTGCGCAGACTTTGAACAGTGGTTTTTCTCAATTCTCCAAGGACTTGTCTTCAGGTTTTAAGCATTCTTTGGAAGGCTTTGCTTCCAGGTATCACTCATAAACCCTTTATTTCCATGCACACACAGACTCCAGTTTCTGATTTAAGACTAACAGAGAACATGATTTTGGGTGGATGCCTCTTTCTGGAAGACATCCGCAGATATTGCCAGGACTTCATTCCCACAGCCGTTAAAGACCTCTCTGCTGGATCACTAGCATGTTCTTCAACCATGGGCACTCACACAAAATTACATAACATTTTCAGATCTTTCAAATTCGAAGACAATATCAAAATATGTTCCTGGACCCCGTCAAGTCTTCAGCATAAAGAAACATCAGGAACAGTTCTGAACCTGTCCCTGTGACAAGCAGAGATCTGAATGTCAGATCACTGATTCTCAAAGTCGGGTGCCCAGGGCAGCAGCAGAAGCAGCATCTGGAAACTCGGTAGAAATGCAGACTCTCTGGTCCTGCCCCAAACCTACTGAAGGAGGCTCTCGGGAGGTAGGGCCAGACATCTGTGTTTTAAAACGCTCCACCCTCCCCCCCTCTGGGGAACTCTGCTGCTCCATACGGTTGCACAGACACCAGATTCCATTTAGATAGCACGTCAGTGGATTATCCTACTTGAGAAGCAAAAGCTGTGAATTTGAGTTGGGATGATTCAGGACCACACCTCAGGAAACAGTTCTATAAAACCAAGGGCAGAATGCCCCTTGTTCACTTGTGTGGGAGAGAGCTGGTCGACTTCTGGATGGAGCTGTAGCCTTACTCAAAGACTACGTAGCAAGTCTGGCAAGGCGGTGAACAGTCACCATCATGGTAGGCATCCCGCAAACCCCTCATTCCTGGGGAAGGATGAGTAATGGCTCTTCGTGCTGAAAGGGGAGGCTTTGAAAAGCAGTGGTGATTAATGCTACGGGCAGAAACTATATAGAGGGTAAGAAGCAGCCGCTCAAAGTACAGACTGCAGATTTTATTTTGTCTGTGTTTGTTCCCTTCCGAAGGGACACCAAGAAACTTGTGGTTTTTTACCTTAAGTGGACAGGAGCTGTGTTGAAGGGGAAGATGGGGCCATAAAGAAAAGAAATGAACCATTTCTGGGGTCTTCCGCATCACACCTGAAGGAGATGCAAGCTGAACCCCGGCGGTGACTCACGGCTCATGGAGAGCGCCCCCTGTCGCTTCAACTCTGACTGGCAGGAGGACCAGGCTCTGACCAAGTCTGAAAATCAAATGATTAAAACAGGGATGAAAGGTACCGCATAGGGAATATAGTTCATGGTATTGGAATCACACTGTCTGGTGCCAGATAGGAGCTATCTATACTTACGGTGAGCACAGCCTAACATATCGAGAAGTTGAATCACTATGTTGTACACCTGCCACGGATGTAGCGTGTGTCAGCTACTCTGAAATTCAAAGAAAAAGAAAGAAAGGGAGTTTATGCAATTCTGTCCAAAGATAATGGATATGTAATAACTGGAACATCTCCTTCACTGAAAAAATAAATACAAATAAACACCCACTGGTTTTTCTCCCCGTTAAGTAAGCTATTTCCAGAAAGTCTAAAACAAACAAACAAAAGGGGCAAAAGAGGATGATAAATAATAAGCATCGTAATGAGGATGATTAATAATAATAATACACAATATGGGATAAAATATGAAATCACTCTGAGTCCAGCAGCAAACTCATCTCCTTTATTGATGCACTTACAAGGCTCTTACAAAGAGTCAGCAACTAGACAGAGAAAAAGGGAACTTCCCGGGAACATAATAATGATAAACTACGTTGGAACATTTTGGCCTGTTTTCATTTGTCAAAGGCTCAAATCCAAACATACATGCTCTCTCACATTTCACTACATTTTCCCTCTTTTTCTTAGCCTTTCAAAGACTGCTTGACCTGTTCATATGCATGGTCCCGGGCTATTGATTAAAGTTAACGTATTTAAATAAATAAAATCTTTAAAAAAAAAAAAGTTGGAGGGGGGCGCCTGGGTGGCTCAGTGGGTTAAGCGTCTGCCTTCAGCTCAGGTCATGATCCCCGGGTCCTGGGATCGAGCCCGGCATCGGGCTCTCTGCTCAGCGGGGAGCCTGCTTCTCTCTCTCCCACTCCCCCTGCTTGTGTTCCCTCTCTCCTTACGTCTCTCTGTCAAAAATAAATAAATAAAATCTTCAAAGTTAACGTATTTAACCTTGGTCCTAATCCCAGATACCTGTTTGTCACCAACCTCCATGACTCCAATCTTGTCCCCACTTTCCGACCCAGGGTAAATCCTCTTCCTTAAATGCACTCCAGAATGATCTCACCTCTGACCTTGGAGTAACCGCCATCCACCTAATTCACTTGACCCTTACTTGTGTCCTTTTCTTATCTCATTGATTCATTGATTTCTCTATACTCCGGGACGTTCAGACCCAACCTTCAAGAACTCCACACTGTTTAGGATATAATGTGGGTCTCACCAGGCTTGGAGTTTCTCAAAGACCTTTTCAGTTGTGCCTATGTGCACAAATTCAAAAACTGTGACTGAAATAATTACTCATTTCATTCCAACGTGTCCATTTAATCTTTTGTTTTAAATCAAGCTCTGTGGATTAACCTTTGGTTTCCATTCCTTCCAACATCAGATGAGGCAGTGACACAAAGACAAATTTGTCACAAAGACAAGCAAAACGGTGTCTGCATATAAGCCGCTTCCCGTTCACTGAATGAATTCGTCTAAAGCCAGCTCTGCTACGAAAAATGCAGAAGCACTCTGCATGGCCAGGGACGATAAATAAATGCCAGTGCCTAGAAGCTCTCTGTACAGAGTGTGCCATGCTGAGAGAGAGAGCAAATAAAGTGGAGGGTCCTTGAAGGAAGGAGAGAAGAACCGTAATTATGGACTAGGGCCAGTTCTTCCCAGAACGTGGCATAGAGTCAGAAACTGAGCATCATCTCGTGTACTGAAGTCAGAAACAGCTACTCCACCCTCCGTCCTGTGCTTGAGGGAGTGCAAGCTTGGGTTATTCTGATAGTCTCCTAGAAGCTCCTCCTCTGCTTTCTATTTCTAGCTTATAACTGGTTCAAAATGCAGCAGCAGTGCTAACTCCCCGTCCATCTTCAGGGCTGCTCATGTGACGCAATTTCTGATAAGCACCATTCCCTTTTACTTTATGAAATGGGCTTCTGGTATTAATTTTGATATTCCTTACCATGCACCCATTAAAAGAAACGAAATCTTGCCATTTGCAACGACATGGATGGAACTAGAGGGTATTACACTAAGCGAAATAAGTCAATCAGAGAAAGACAATTATCATATGATCTCTCTGATAAGAGAAATTTGAGAAGCAGGGCAGGGGGTTGTGGGGGGAAGGGAGGCAACAAGATGGGACCAGAAGGGAGACAAACCATAAGAGACTCTTAATCTCATGAAACAAACAGGGTTGCTGGGGGGGGGGGGGGGAGTAGGGATAGAGTGGATGGGTTATAAAAAAAAATTTTTAATAATAATAATAATTTTTATATTCCAAGTCCTCCCATAACTGCCTTCAAAGTATTTAAATGGCTTTTGCCCATTCCACTGCCAAGCCCAGAGGGGAGGTCCCGATGTGGTTCCTGTGAAAGATTTGCATCTAAGGTTAGGGTTCTACCCAGTTAGTTCTTCTTCACTGGCTTTCCAAGCAGAATACAACATCATCTAAAATCTGGTCAAGAGGGACACCTTTGGGTGGCTCAGTCAGTTAAGCATCTGCCTTCAGCTCAGGTCACGATCTCAGGGTCCTGAGATGGAGCCCCGCCTTGGGCTCCCTGTTCAGTGGGGAACCTGCTTCTCCCTCTCCCTCTGCTGCTCCCCCTGTTTGTGCTGTCAAATAAATAAAATATTAAAAAGAAAGAGAGAGAGGAAGGAAGCAAGCAAGCAAGCGTATAGATTCCAAAGGCAAGCTGACCTGGTTTTATTCTGAGATGTTGGATGCACTCATTCATCTCATTCATGAGTACCTTTACTGAGCACATACTATATGCCAGGATCAACACCCTCCCCACCTTTGGGGAGCTCAGAGCATGGCAGGACACATGAAATGAAATGGAAACTGGACCTGACTTGTTACCCCCCAAGTGTCCAGAATATGTGGTGATAATCGTGGATAACTACTGAGTGAAAGAGGACGAGACGATTATCCGAGTTTTGTGTTTGGAAGGCTTAACCTCACAGGTTTGTAGAGAAGGAACTGGAGGGGAAAAGAAACAGCAAAACCGGTCACCATAATTGCACTGATAAATGTGAGGAGCCCCACCTAAGGCCATGGCAGAGGACAAACAGAGGAGAGGGTGTGCAAGAGAAAGATTAGGGACCAGAATCCACAGAGCCTGGAGACAGACTGCATGTGGGGGGCAGGAAAGGAGGAGGGAAGAAGAAATTCCGGTTTCTGACACACCAGCAACGTCCTTCCTAAAACAGGGGTTCTGGGAGCCTGGGTCTGCCTTGGAAAGACCATGAGTATAATTTGGGATGTGTTCAACTTGAGGGCCAATTGCATGGCCAACTGCAGGGAACAAGTGGGCACTGGGCTAACTCGTGTGGAGCTCCGGGCAGAACAGAGATCCGGGCAAAACATGTGGACATGAGAATCACTGAAACATAGTGGAGGAAGGCTTGTAGCAGGTGAAAGTGCTCAAAGAAGGTGCGCACACAGAGAAAAGAAGGAAGACCTGGGAATCATCTGTCACGCCCAGAGGGAGATGAGCCCATGAAAGATCTCATTAAAGAGTTTCTGGAAAAGTACAAAGAGGAAAAATTACCTTCATAAAATGCAAATAACAGGGGTGCCTGGGTGGCTCAGTCAGTTAAGCATCTGCCTTCAGCTCAGGTCATGATCCCAGGGTCCTGCAATCAAACCCTCGGTCAGGCTCCCTGCACAATAGGGAATCTGCTTCTTCCTCTTACTCTGCCCCTCTCCCCACTGGCATTCCCCCCCCCCACCAGTAAATAAGTAAAATCTTTTATTTTTTTTAAGACTTTTATTTATTTATTAGTCAGAGAGAGAGCACAGGCAGAGGCAGAGAGCGAAGCAGGCTCCCTGCCGAGCAAGGAGCCCGATGTGCGACTTGATCCCAGAATGCTGGGATCATGACCTGAGCCGAAGGCAGCCGCTTAACCAACTGAGCCACCCACGCCTCCCAAGTAAAATCTTTTAAAAAATGCAAATAACAATATATACCCCAGAAGATATATGCATACATAATGTACGCATGTAAACCAAATATAATGTTCCGGATAGACCAAGTACATAATAAGTACACAATAAATGGTAACTTTCATCATCATTAATGTTGCTATTTATAATAAAAATAATGCATGACTATTCCTTAGGGGTTTAAGCAAATGTCTGTTTTTTATAATACCCCTTCACAATACAGATGAACTCTGGAAATTTGTAATATCATTTATAATAGTCTGGGATAAAAGCCTTGAAGTGAAAAATGCACATATCTATTCCAGATGATATGTTTGAAACAAATGAAAACATGACAATTCTGATGTAAAAAAATACGTATTTAACAGAAGCTTATTCCATGTCTTCTGTAACTGTTTGTTGTCAGTTTGTGAAAACAGCAAGGTGAACGTGCGAAGTTGAGAATAAAATTTGGGGAAAATGAAACATGTTAAGGACATTACTTTAGCCACCTAAGGAATGGTTAGAAGGAGCGAAAGAATTGCCTATAGTGGCTGAGGGGTTTTGGAAGCACCTCATTTAATCCAAGATACAGAGCACATAGCACACAATAAATATTCACCGAATAAATGATTTCATTTGAGTCAGGCACACAGCCAACTGCTGGATCTCTCCACCATGACTTCCCACGGACACCCCACATTCCATCAATAAAGCAGACCTATCTTTTCCCCCCAAATCTGCCCTCTGTCTTACTTCCCTACGTGGGTTAATGCCATTATCACACAGCCTGATGAAGACTTTGGTCTCTGCTCCCTCCCTCACCCCAAGTCACCACATCCCATCCATGCAACACCCATGCTCCATTCTCCATCTGAAGTAAAAGCGATTCCCCTGAAACCTAAACATCTCCCAAACCAGCTTAATGAATGCCTCCAGTGGCTCCACATTGTTGCAGGAAAAATTTCCAACTCTTTCATGGCATAAAAGACCCTCTACAGTCTGACCCCAGCTTATCCCCAGTGAGCCCACCCATTCCCCAGTCCTGCTAAAGCCCACGAGGCTCCCAGGAACCTCCATGCTATTTCACACAGCCCTACCCTTGGTAAGGGGTTTCCTTCCCACCCCACCTTCCAGAACTCCACCTCAGACACTCCTCTTCTCTGAAGAGTTCCTGACAACCATCCTTTCACATCACCACAGGTAGAAAGAACTCCCAGTGTGCACACTGCTCATATCCTAACACTTACAGTATCCCACGGTAATTACATGTATCAATGTGTATCTCTTCCTTCAGGAGTACTAGCTCTTTCAGAGTAGAGTCGCTTCTTTTGTGAGTCGCTTCTTTTTTTGTTTATTTAAAGTAGGTTTCATGCCCAACATGAAGCCCAATGTGCGGCTTGAACTCACAACCCCGAGATCAAGAACTGAACTGAGATCAAGGGTCAGATGCTTAACCAAATGAGCCAACCCCCGGAGGCCCCTGAAAGCAGAGCCACTTCCTAGCCATGTTTGTATCTTCCATAACTGACACGGTGCCTGGTATACAGTAGGTGCTCAATAAATGCTTGCTTGCCTTTACATCTTATTATTTATGTATTAGTACTTGTTATTTCTCAAAGTAGGTTTTTTATTTGATGTTCTAGTTTATTCAGTAGACCTTTGTGAGTGGAGCTTGGTTAAAGCACTTCTAAAGAACAGACACCTTTTCATGCGTTGAAAAAATCATGATTCTGGACTTCAAAAAAAAAATGCAGAAATTCCTGGAGCCCATCTCTTGAAATATGATAACCCCATCAAGACAAATTGATCCAGTGAGAACCATCTGTTTTCTATAGAACACCTGAATTATTATAATCTATAGTGTGCTTAGGGACATTTAAAGGAGTTCTTTGGGGGCTAAACCTAACATTATATTGGAGCTTTTAGGAAGAAAACAAAAGTCTACCGAGGAACATTAATAGAAATGTGAACTACCTAAAGCAAAATGGGCATTGGATATACACCAGCAATTCACAAAAGAAATGGAACTGCTCACGAGAGTCCAAAGATTGTAGTCTGACAAGGATTATTTTTTAAGATTTTGTTTATTTATTTGAGTGAGAGAGAGAGAGAGAATGCACAAGCAGGGGGAGTGAGAGAGGGAGAAGCAGGCTCCCCGCTGAGCAGGAAGCTGATGCGGAACTCGATCCCAGAACCCCGGGATCATGACCTGAGCCGAAGACAGATGCGTAACCAACTGAGCCACCCAGGCACTCCAGTCTGATCATGTCTAGTGTTCAGTCAGGTGAAGAGAAACACTCTCAGGCACTATCAGTAGGAGGGTCGATCATACAGCACCTTTAAAAGGAAACTGACATTGTCCCCCCAAAAAAGTAAATGTTTATATCCTTTATGACTCTTACTTCTATGAATTAATCCTGCAGAAACACTTGTATGAATGCACAAAGTACATTCATCCGGCACACACTCATGGCAGCCCTGATTAAGATGATCAAACCTTGGGACCACCACGTATTGCCAGGTAAGTACCTTTCAAAGCATCTATGAACAGAATTGTATATACCTGTTAAAACAACCAAAATGAGTAGACACTGACAAAGAAACAAGCCCAGTATGCTTTTGTCAAGAGCCATTAGAGGATAATACCATTAAATGAGTATTACAGGATAATACTATGCCATACTTCATTTAATGATATTATTTATAAAAATGTGTCAACTTGAGGCCCCTGGGTGGCTCAGTGGGTTAAGCCTCTGCTTTCGGCTCAGGTCATGACCTCAGGGTCCTGGGATCAAGCCTCACATCGGGCTCTCTGCTCAGTGGAGAGCCTGCTTTCCCTTCTCTTTCTCTGGCTACTTGTGATCTCTATGTCAAATAAATAAATAAAGTAAAATAAAATGTGTCAACTTCAGGGTAGTATCAGACTACTACCTTCAAAATTGTTGATTACTTGTGTTAACACCTACTTGTTAATTCTAAATTAATTAAATTAATTCTAATTCTAAACTATTTGTGCTAACACCTACTTGTTTCTTCAAAAATAAACCAATAGGGTTGCCCAGGTGGCTCAGTCAGTTGGGCGTCTGCCTTCGGCTCAGGTCAAGATCCTGGGATTCTGGGATGGAGTCCCACATCAGGCTCCCTGCTCAGCAGGGAGTCTGCCTCTCTCTCTCTCTCTTCCCTCCAGGCCACTCATATGCTCTCTCTCTCAAAGTCTTAAAAAAATCAACCAATACGTTTTAGATAAATGAATGTATTATAAAGTGAGAATATACACGAAATCCTAAGTTCAGTGTGAATGTGTTTCTAATACACCTGAAAAATGGAGAATATTAAGAATTTTAAAATAAGATGTGTTTGCCTCTATACCACCTAAAATCATCTCTTGTGCGTCCACTAGTATTTTGCATATCACACTCCAGGAGCCAACATGGGGATTGGCCAAGACCAGCCCAAACTGGTACAACTGGGATCTCTCAGGGGATTTTATTTTATTTTATTTTATTTCACATTATTTTGCTATGTTATAAGGAACTTTCATTTATTCCAGTACAGATGCCTGGGATATTGGGGTTTCCATAATGAGCACCCAGCACCTTTGCACTCAGAAATTAATAAATATTTACTCTGAGGTTTCTCTGTCGTGGATTCTCAGCGCAACCAATATCCCACTAACTAGACAGAAGACAACGGGAGAGACCGGCAGATGGATCACCTTGTAAAGGAAGCCCGTTCCATGCACGGCTCCAGCCACAAGGTGATTGCTGCCATCTAAATATCAAAGGCGGGACTGATCCGTGAGCATGAAGGATGAGTCTATGTGTGCAGACCGCTTGGCAAAG
Organism: Mellivora capensis; assembly: GCA_004024625.1. NCBI lineage: Eukaryota > Metazoa > Chordata > Mammalia > Carnivora > Mustelidae > Mellivora > Mellivora capensis. Next base: position 31,600 of record PISX010015137.1, on the reverse strand, counting down.
GAAGTGACAGCCACGCCACCACCGGCAGCACCAGCACCTATTCCAGGCCCAGAAGTCACTGGGAAAATAAACCCGTGGGGTAAGGATCCACTGCCCAGCGCTGGTGCACATACAGCCAGCGCTGGCTTACAGATGCGGAGAGAGGCTCAAAGCCAGATGAGGAACAGAAAGCTTGGCAGACAGAGTCTGTGCAGGGTCTTGCCTGGCCCTGCATGGGGACACCCTCACAGAAGAATGGGGCCACTGTCATTCTCCACTAATGCCAGCCCTGTCCCCTGCCCACACAGACAACTGCCCTGGGTTCTGTAACTCTAACCGTATATGTCACAGTAAAGGACAGTGAATATGGCGGGGAAGGGGGTCGTGTATAGAATCACTGTATTACATACAAGAAACTAATTTTTTTAAGATTTTTATTTATTTATTTGACAGACAGAGATCACAAGTTGGCAGAGAGATAAGCAGAGAGAGAGCGGGGGAAGCAGGCTCCCCGCTGAGCAGAGAGCCCGATGCGGGGCTCCATCCCAGGACCCTGGGATCATGACCTGAGCCGAAGGCAGAGGCTTTAACCCACTGAGCCACCCAGGCGCCCCACAAGAAACTAATATTACACTGCATGTTAACTAACTGGAATTTAAATTAAAACTTTAAAAGAAACAGAAAAAAAAAAAACCTTTATATCTTTAAGAAAAAAAAAAACCTTAGGGTGACTAATTTACAAGTTAAACTTTAGCGTAGGTATGCGTGTGCCGGAAAAAAGAGTATATGTAGTGTCAGTAGTAGCCACAGTTTCAGGCATCCCCTGGGAGTCTTGGAACACGGCCCCTGTGGATAAGGTGGGGGGTGGGGAGAGATGATGTAATTAATGGAGACAGGAGAACAGGGAGAACTCTGGAGGCGAGGGAAGAAGAGCCAGTTCATTTCTGGACACGCTGAACTTAAACCATGTGGAACAGAGTAGATACATCCAGCAGGCAAGTGGAGATCTTCCTCGGGAACTGAGTAGCAAGGTCTGTTTAAAGATCAACTTAGGAATCACCTGCTCACCAGTGGAATGATTAAAGCCACAACAAGGCACAGGGAATCCTCTTCTGCCCCTCATCCCCTCACTTCCTTTCCTTCTGACTTTCCCCCATTTTGCTCTCTCGCTTACCACACATGTAGCAGGCCAAATAATGTCCCTCACCCCAAGATATCCACATCCTAACCTCCAGAACCTATGAATCTGTGTACCTTGTACAGCAAAGGGAACTTTGCCTAAGCAAGTCAATGAAGGATTTGAGATGGAATATTATTCTGGATCATCTGGGTCCATCCACCAAATCGTAAGGTCCTTATAAGAGGGAGAAAGGAGGAGCAGATTCAGAGAGAGAGAGGTCAGAAGGTGCTCTAGGGCTGATTTTGAAGCCGGAGGAAAGAACTACAAGCTAAGGAATGCAAACAGCCTCTGGGAGCTGGAAAAGGCAAGGAAACAGCTTCTGCCCCTGAGCCTCCAGGAGGAACACAGCTCAGCTGATGCGTCGACTTGGCCCCAGTGAGACTGGTTTTGGACTTGTGACCATCAGAACTGGGAGATGAAACAAGCGTATTGTGTTTAGCCATGAAGTTTGTGGAGATTTGTTACAGGTAATACAAGAACCATCTAAGCCATATACTGTATATGAGCCAATATTAGGACTAACCTATTTTTGAGTTATTCATTGGAGAGCATTTTGTGGGTCCTGTTATTATTTTTTCAAGTACACGAATAGAACATTAGGTAGAAACAGATCAATAGATGGGTTTATATATTTCTCCCTCAATTTATTTTTCTTAATCCATGGACCGTGGGGTGCCTGGGTGGCTCCGTCGGTTAAGTGTCCAACTCTTGGTTTCGAATCAGGTCATGATCTCAGTATCGTGAGATCAAGCCACAGGTCCCGCTCTGTCCTCAGCACAGAGTCTGCTTGTCCCTCTCCCTCTACTCCTCCCCCTGCTTGTGCATGTGCCCTTGCGCTCTCTCTCTAAGTAAATAAACAAAATCTTTTTAAAAATAAATTAAAAAAAAAATAAATCCATGAACCACGATATGAAAATTCCTGTTGGATTCCCTCAAGCAAATGTTGCGTCTAAGGCACCAGGTCTCAATCTTGGCTGCACATTCAAATCATCTGAGATACTTTTTAAACAATCCAATGCCCAGAATCGCTGGGTGTAGGTTCTTGAAGGGCAGTCCCTGGACCAGCGGCATCAACACCCAGGAGCACAGTGAAGATGCAAAGTCTCAGTCCCAAACCCAAATGCACAGATTTAGTGATCTGTGTTTTTACAAGCTCTCCAGGTGACTGGGATCTATATTAAGGTTTGCTGCAGCAAAAGGAGTCCCAAGGCTTATCTCTCTTCCCATCCTCAGTCTGTTATAGCTCCCCACCTGGTCTCTCCATCCCCAGAAGGCAGGAGCTGGTGGGGACGTGTCAGACATGGGAGCATTGGGTGAACCAATGAAAGTTGGTGCATGGAGTCCCTTTGCTCCAACAGCTCAGTTCCTGGGCATGGTTTTCTCCTTCTGTCTCTTACACCCATGGGTCCAGTGTAGCGATTCTCCTGACCCAAGGAGCCCTGCCGTCACCACCCCTGGGGAGGTGCTCCCACTTCTCTCCAAGAGAGGCAGAAGATCTTGGCAGAAACAAGATCTCTAAAGGCCTAAACACTAAAAATGTTAAGTCATGCCCTTTGACAAAAATAAACTTTAAAAAAAATTTTTCAAAATGAAACAACTATATGCTTATGAATTTCTTTCTGGATTTTTCGAGAAATACTCCCCCAAAAGTGAGTGTTCCTCTCTCTGTGCCTCGACTTCGCAGGGGTCCTAAGCATACGCTCAACCTTCCCGTAGAGTTCCTCAACCCAGCCCTCCAGAGAGCAGGTGGGCTAATATTACCAATCACCTCTCCCAGTTCCACTCCAAACCCGATGGACAAGAAATGTGTGTGTCAGATGGTCTTTGGGTGGCAACACTGAAGGTTAAGGGGTGAGCTGCGGGAGACATGACCGAAAATGCTCACTAGCTTTGGAAACATGAGCTCCATCCACATGGTCTTGTGCCCCTTCCCAGAAGTCAGGGTTTGGTTCCAGAGCTAGAGCCAACGATCAGGTAGCAAGGGATTACTTTATTTCCTCATTATAGATCACTGCCTCCTTGAGTAGTCTATTTATTTCATTCCAACACACAATGGGGAGAAGCAACTGCTTATGGATGTTCTTGGATCCCGTCACATTGTTCCAACCCCTCTGTTACTTCTAACCAGCAAGTAGCAAACTGGATGCTCCAGGCATCAATATAAAGGAATCTGGGACGTGATTTACGTGAAAGAATCTAGCTTGCGTTTTTTTAGAAGAAAGCCATACACACAGACCCAAGGGATCCTCCTGATAACACATACTGAAAGTAGAGTTTTCACAAAGCCACCGGTGACTTGGAAACCGGTGACTTCTGCCCTCTCCACTCTTTATGGGAAGACTGAGTAGCGATGAGCTCTTCCTCTTTACCAACGTGCTTTATCATTACGTTCTTTAGGCTAGCCCCCGGAAGGACACATACATCCCAGAAGCTGCCATGATGTTTACCGGTGCTGAGTCAAAAACGACTCCTGGAGGCTGCTGAGAACTTTCATCGGTAGCTACCCCCACTGAGCAGCTTCCCTAAGGGGAGTCTCTCTGCTCACCAAGCCACTGTCATGCATGTGGTGATGTCACCCAAGGACAAGCAGACCACGGGACTATGTCCAGTGTGCCCGCAGGCACTTCTCAGATTCTGGGGCCGTTTTTCTTCTCACAGAGGGGACACTAGCTCTGAAGCAGAAGAGATGACCGATCAGGTGTATAAGAATTGGCCATGAGCCCGGGAGCTATTGGATTTCTCCAGGGCTTTAGCTGAAGGATTCTGCAGGAAGGTTCTTTCGTGGCACTCACTGCCACCTGAGGTTGTGTAAGAGAGAGCATCCAAATAAGTGGTTATCTGAATTTCCTGCCAAACCGTCAAAGCTGATTCCTGGTTTGGGAGAAGGGAGGGCATGGAAGGATTTGACGTTTCTGTCCGTGACAGCTGACAGCTTATTATTAAGAAAGGTGAAATATTGAAGATGTGACATTTTTTTTTGGTTACCTCTTTCACTGACTCCACACACAAGCAAATATATTTGTCGGAGCGCCGGGACACCTGCCTGTAAGGAGAAACCAGTGCAAGAGATGGATTTACCCTCCAGACCCGGATGAACCTGAGCTCGTCTCAGAGGGGAAGCCAGTGAACTAGAAGGGGATGAATTGGAAGGGAACGCTCCCATGCTAGTAATCAGAGGTGGACCGTAGGCAAAGTGGGATGGGTGGAATCTGTCCAGGGTACATTGTTCAGGATAGGCAATAGGGTGGGGACAAAGAGTCGAGGTTCCCTGACAAGTTCACGGTAGGCCAAACACTGAGCCACTATGTCCAGAGGCATCTGAGGCAGCCACAGGGCCATCTCCACGGGAGTAGCTTCTGAAAGTAATCCAATCTTCGTTGGTGGACTCGGATGCAGAATGTATAAGTGAGGTCCTCTTCCAGAACATTCTCTGATCAGTCAGAAGTTTGGCTACTCCCACCCATTTCCTTGGCTTTCCAGCATCACGAAAAGGGTTTTTCAGGGATCTTACTAACACATAAAAAGAAATTTTCAGGGGCGGCTGGGTGGCTCAGTGGGTTAAAGCCTCGGCCTTCGGATCAGGTCCTGATCCCAGGGTCCTGGGATCGAGCCCCGCATCGGGCTCTCTGCTCAGCAGGGAGCCTGCTTCCCCTTCTCTGTCTGCCTGCCTCTCTGCCTACTATTGACTTCTCTCTCTGTCAAATAAATAAATAAAGTCTTAAAAATAAATAAATAAAATCTTTTAAAAAAAGAAATTTGCAGAGAAAAACCCCTAAAGATCTTAGTTGTTCTCAAGAGCAACAGGTACCAAACGTGTGATGGAGTTATGAATGAAAAAACGAAAAAGCATGTCTCAGAGTGAATCCCCATTTCCAGAAGCACACAGTATAAAATATCAGAGGTGGTATTTCCACCATTCTGGTGCTGTGTTCTCTTCCAAGTGCCTTACTTGAAGAGTCCCCCTATCAGTTAGGATGCCTTCAGCTGCTAGTAACTGAAATCTCTAATGGAAACCCCCACAGATGACAGTGAAATGTGTTCAATTTCCAAACAAGAAGTTCAGGAATCTGGCCACCCTATTCCTGGGATTTGCTTGGCTTTGTTTTTTGCCACGTGCAGGCTTCACCCTCCAGATGGCTTGAGAGTCAGAAGGTTCACATCCAGACACAGTAAAGGGCCCAGGCAGAGAAGTTTCACTTCTCCTGGTGTCTCCTCCTTTGGAGAAAGGAAACATCTTCCAGAAGCTCCTCTCCCCCAGGAGCCCCCACTCATGTCTCATTAACCATACCTGGGTTACGACCCCACACCTAAAGCAGCCCCTTGCCGCAGGACGAGGATGCCCAGTGTTTTTAGAGACTAGCTTGGATCCACCCCTAGAGCTGGAAGTAGGGATGGCTTCTCTTGAAGCTCAGGGACATATGATAAGGCCTGGAGGCCTCAACACACACGGGCTCTGTTAGCAAGAAGAAAGAAGGGACTGGCTACCTACCAGTGATGCCTGGGATAAACAGTCTTCTTTTGTGTAATAAACAAAGGAGGGTGATAGAGTTGGGCTCTGAGGGGTAAACCCTTTATTCCACGTAGAGGGCACTTCTAAGGGAAAGCTTACAACTAATGGTCTCTGAAAGTTAAGGGTCTCCTCATCAGACACTGCTGACCAGATGATCACAGAACAGAGAGACGCTCAGGTCATGTCAAAGCCTCTGCCACCATCAGAACCTACAAGGCCATCCCCACCCCCTTCCCCAGCAACAAGCATGAGCCCCCGCAGACACAAGAAGCAACAGCCTGCAAAGAGTCCCAGAGATGAAGTCATACAAAAGCACTGGTTGTAGACAAGATTTCTTTGGCTCAAACAAAGAAGATAAGCAGGGACACCTGCTGCCTTCCAGACCCTAGAAAACTAATGTGCCTTGTGTATTTCTGAGGTTAAAAAGTGGTTACTCTGGGGTGCCCGGCTGGCTCAGTCTGTAGAGTACGTAACTCTTGATCTCAGGGCTCTAAGTTCTAGCCCCACGTTGGGTAGAGAGATTACTTAAAAATTAAATCCAAAAAAAACAAAACAAAACACACAAGCAAAAACTGGTTACTCTGAGCAGAAGTTTTAAGAAAACAACTTTTAGCTCAAAATAAAATGGAGGCGATCAACAACTAGACCTCCCCAACAGCAGCATGCGCTTCCGTCAAAAGCAGAGCGGTCCTTTTCACTGAACGGGCCCAAGCCAGTCTGGTGGCAAAGAAACCTTTCCCAGGAGAAACACACTCAAGACACTTTAATAACAATAGGACCCACTGTGAACAACCAGCCTAACGCTAGTAACTCATAATGCTCAAAAAATACTTCATTGATTGCCATGTGTCACAAGTATTTATTTCGAATTTCTCAAGCCTTAAAATATTTTTCAATAAAATTTATAACCAAGACACTCCCATCCATGAATGAAGTTAGGACATGGGTTCATTTCCTCTATGTGAGTGGGCAAGGTAGAAAATAATGGGTAAAACCAAAGTCATCTTCCCCCAATCAGGACCTACTCTTGACTTCCCTGCATCACCACCATTGTCCTTGTCAGCCAGGGGCAAGGCCTTAGAGTCAGATCTCCTTTCCTGCTTTGTCACCCTCACCCAACCAGTTAGCAAGGCCTTGGAATGTGGCTTTCAACGTGTCTGTCACATTCATCACTTCCTCCTATTCTGACTGACCCCAAGCGTTCAAAGGATACTTCTCTTAACTCTTGAATTTCTGCAATAACTTCCTAACTTGTTTCTCAGACCCAAATTCATTTCCCAAAGTGCAGCCCCAATGATATCACTCATCTGCTTAAAAGGCTCCACCAGGTAAGAGCACCCAGGCCCCCAAAGGCACCCATTACCCAAAAATAGCAGAGTCTAATGAACATCTACCCCATCCCCAGAATGATGGGGGCCTGCACCACATCTATCCAGTGGGGTTTCAGACCTGCCACGGACCCACAACTGCTGAAGATCTGCTGTTCTTCCCCCTTCCAAACGGGAATATGAAACAACTCCACAATTACATATGGGGGAAGGAGACAAACACCTTCTTTCTTTAGTTCAAAGGACCAAGGAGGAGCCCTCCTGAACTAAGAGAAACTCTTGTAAGTTATCTAGAGATCCCGGATTTAGAGCTGGGATCTCCCTTGGGGATATGGTGAGTGTTCTCTATTGCAAAAAGATCACCAGAAAAAAAGACTAGGCAGAGTATTAACAAAATCTCACTTTATATCCTTTTTCCAGAGTACAAGGAAAGACCACTTTTCCCAGCATTCCTTGCAACTGGTTGGGGCAATCAGCCCAGGTTCTAGCAAACAGCATGTTTGCAAATGTCAAGTAGGATCCTTCTGAGCCTGGCTCTTAAAAACATCTTTCATGACCCTCCATTTGATCCTCCGATCTACAGCAACCTATGACTGTTCCAGCAGGCCAGTTTCCAGAATGGGGGAGCCGCCATCAGCCTGATTCTCTGAGGAACTACAGAGTGGAGATTTCCACTCCATTTGTCCTTGTTGGGTAGAGATCATGCTTGAGAAAGCACCCTTTTGATGTTTGACGACAATTGACATTTCAGCCAGGACTAACTACTTACTACACTAACCCCACATGGACATCTGATGAAACATACTTTTGGTCAAAAAAGACTCAGAATAAAGAGTATGGTGTAAGTGACTCAAGTTCATCCACATTTCATAAAAATCGCTCTCAGTGACTTCTTACTCTTCAAAGTTAGTACACATCCATTATCATCCGCATATTTTACCTTAATCACCAAAATCCCATTCTTGGCCAAAATTAAATTCCACCAAGCTAGAATGTTAAACTTTTCCTTATTTCACCAAATATGAAAAAGGTGGTGGTGGGGGGACTACTTTCCTTTAAATATCTGAGCAGATTTTGACTTTGTTGAACAACTGGGGGAAAAAAGTTCAAGCTGTTAGAATAAAAATATTTTTTAAGCAGCTCAACTGTAAAATTCATAGGCAAAATGAAATGAGGAGACTTGTCCATGTTTTAGGTCATCTTAATTTTTCTTTTTTTTTAAGGTTATTTATTTATTTGACAGACAGAGATCACAAGTAGGCAAAGAGGCAGGCAGAGAGAGTGGGGGAAGCAGGCTCCCTACTGAGCAGAGAGCTCATTGCGAGGTTCGATCCCAGGACCCTGAGATCATGACCTGAGCTGAAGGCACAGGCTTTAACCCACTGAGCCCCTTAATTTTTCATTTAAAAGAATGTGTTCCTTTTTCTTCTTCTTCTTGACAGTTTTTAATGTTTTTTCTTTAAAGTCATATATAAGATTACTTTATTTCTGCATCTTCTCAATTGGTTCTTCCTTATATCTGCCTAAAAGGATGTACTCTTCTCTTTCCCTTTGTAAAATAGCCAATCTGATTATGGGTAGTGGGAAGTCTCACTATCTTGAGAGATGAGTACAACTTGAATCATAGCACTGATCTGTTCTCAAAGAAAGACCACTGTTAAAGATCTTCAAGTAAATCCTAAAGCCAAAGGAAGCCAGTTATTTAAAGCACAGAGGTAGCAAATTTTAGACTGAAGCATCAGGCAATCGTAATTTAAATCCCCAGAAATTCCTCTCTGCTCATATGTAGTCCAACAAGGCCTCTTGATATTGCCTTTGGAATCTTGACCCCAGAATTTACCACTTTGATTCCATCATTGAACCACTGCCAACTTTCAATAGAGAGAGACCTCATTTGCATAGGCAAAGACAGACCCAAGCAAAACACCTGTGTCACGGGGCACCTGGGTGGCTCAGTGGGTTAAGCCTCTGCCTTCGGCTCAGGTCATGATCTCAGGGTCCTGGGATCGAGTCCCGCATCGGGCTCTCTGCTTGGCAGGAGCCTGCTTCCCCCTCTCTCTCTGCCTGCCTCTCTGCCTGCTTGTGATCTCTCTCTCTGTCAAATAAATGAATAAAATCTTTGAAAAAAAAAAAAAACACACCTGTGTCACAAAAAAAGAAAAGAGCCAAGCAGGGAGAAAGCCCCAAGAACAGAGAAAAAGACAAAAACTGGAGAAAGAACATAGCAGGGAAAGGTGGATAATCAGAGACACGCATTGTTGACAGCCCTGAAAAGTATGCCAGAAAAAGGAACAAGAGAAAAAATAAACAACTGAGAACAGCCTCCTGAAGTCAGCTGGGCAAGAACATAACTGGAGTCTGATGTTCTTTTTTCTTTTTTTAATTTATTTGACAGACAGAGATCACAAGTAGGCGGGGGGTGGGGGAGTAGACTCCCCACCAAGCAGAGAACCCGATGTGAGGCTCAATCCCAGGACCCTGGGATCATGACCTGAGCCAAAGGCAGAGACTTTAACCCACTGAGCCACCCAGGCACCCCAGGAGTCTGATGTTCTAAGAAAACTACCATCTCAGGCTTTCATTTCTACCAGAATACCTGTAGATTCCACAATTTGTGAATAAAATATCCCCAATCTTATACCTACCCTCTAAGGCAGAAATCTTAAACTTGCCTGAAATATTTTCCTTCGGAACTAGAAAGTGGGTGTCCCAGCATCCTTGAACAGATGAAATTTCTCAGGAGCCAGAATAAGACTGATAATGCCAGCCAGGTGCTGTTTTGGATCCTGGCAGGGGATTCGGGGTTTTTTGTGGGTGATGATTTTTGCCTGAATCCCAAGATGTAGCAGCAGCAGGAAAATGTACACTTCCTTTTATGCAGGAGGTTTCTTAGCAAAGTTAAGGAACTTCAAACTTGGGAAAAGAAGTTGAGCCTGGGGGCACCTGGGTGGCTCAGTGGGTAAAGCCTCTGCCTTCGGCTCAGGTCATGATCTCAGGGTCCTGGGATCGAGTCCCGCATCGGGCTCTCTGCTCAGCGGGGAGCCTGCTTTCTCCTTTCTCTCTGCCTGCCTCTCTGCCTACTTATGATCTCTGTCTGTCAAATAAATAAAATACATATAAAAACAAAAGAAGTTGAGCCTGGCCAAAGAAGGGGGGGGGGATTCCTAAAGAGAAAGAGAAGGGTTAGCAAAATTCCCTGGAAAATGAAAAATACAAGTTGGGTTTAGGTTTTTATTTGAATTCCAGCGAGTTAGCATACCATGTTATGTTAGTTTCACGTGTACAATACAGTAATTCAACAGTGATTCAACACTTTCATGCTTCACCCACTGCTCACCGTGGCAAGTGATCTCCTTAAACCCTATCACCTGTTTCACCCTTCTCCCCGCCCACTTCCCCTGCCAGTAACCACCCATTGATTCTCTAGAGTTAAGAGTCTGCTTCTTGATTTGTCACTTTCTCTTTTTCCCTTGGCTCATTTGTTTCTTCAATTCCACATAGGAGTGAAATCATATGGTCTTTGTCTTTCTCAGACTGACTTTTTTGCTTAGCCTAATACTCTCTAGCTCCATCCACATTGTTGCAAATGCCAAGATTTCATTCTTTTTGATGGCTGAGTAATAGTCCATTGGTTATTATACACCACTTCTTTATCCGTTCATCAGTCAATGGACACTTGTCCTGCTTCCGTTTCTGCTTATTGTAAATAATGCTGCTATAAACATCAGGGTGCATGTATTCCTTTGAACGAGTGCTTTTGTATTCTTTGGGTAGATACCTACTACTACTCTATTTTTTACTTTTTGAGGAGCATCCACACTATTTTCCACAGTGGCTGCACCAGTTTGCATTACAATCAACAGGGGCACAGCATTGCTCACCAACCCCTGTTGTTTCTTCTATTTTTTTTTTAATTTTAGCCATTCTGACAGGTGTGAGGGCATATCTCACTATAGTTTTGATTTGCGGTTTTCTAATGACAAGTAATGTTGGGCATCTTTTCACATGTCTGTTGGCCATCTGGATGTCTTCTTCAGAGAAATGTCTGTTGATGTCTTCTACCCACTTTTTAATCGGATTACTTGTTTTCTGGGGATTGAGTTGTAGAAGTGCTTTATGTATTTCATAAAGCTGGATACGTCATTTGCAATATCTTCTCCCATTCCACAGGTTGTCTTTTAGTCAAGATTTACTTTTCGTTGAGTTATAATTGATGTATAACAAACACTGCCTAATCTTATGGCGTACAACATGTTGGCAGTTTGATACATTTAGGTATTGCAATATGATTACTATAGTAGCATTAGTTAACAAGATGGCTTTAATGGGAAACTAGGTCTAGAGCAAGAGGTGGTCCCACCATGAAGAAAAGCTTTACATTTGAGCTCCTGACAATTATTCCCCAGGGCACCTAGGAGATCCAGACTTGGGTTCTTCTCTTCTCACTCTACATACTCCTTGTTGACTCTCAGCTACTTGTTCTCACTTTGCTGGGAAGTCTCAACTCTCCTTAGGGGTAACAAAGAACAGAGAGACAATTTTCATTGATCCAAACAAATTCACAAAGGCTACCACATCAGGAAAACGACTCTACATTCTCCTAGTCTTGGGGTTTCATTCCATGCAACAATGATCACCAGGGAGAAAGGCATGGCAACACAGATACACAAAGACATTGATCTTACTTTCACTTATATCAAGCCAGGGAGAGACCGGACCCAAGAAGGTTACATAAGAAATTCCAAGAGTGAAAGCTCAATCCTGTCCTGTGTCTCCAGCTCCAAGACCACCACCCCCGTGATCCACTCCAACCACACCTCACAACCCTCCCAAATCCCTTTCCAGACCCTCCTCTAAGTCAACTGGACCAAATTCTGTCCTTTCCTAATTATTGTTTGATTTTATTTACATATGACTTGTCTCATAAAAATAGAATTTAGTTTGCTTGTTTAGAAAGAGAGCAGCAGGGGCGCCTGGGTGGCTCAGTGGGTTAAAGCCTCTGCCTTCGGCTCAGGTCATGATCCCAGGGTCCTGGAATCGAGCCCCACATCGGGCTCTCTGCTCCGCGGAGAGCCTGCTTCCTCCTCTCTCTCCCTGCCTGCCTCTCTTGCCTACTTGTAATCTCTGTCTGTCAAATAAATAAATAAAATCTTAAAAAAAAAAAAGAAAGAAAGAGCAGGCACAAGTGGAGGTGGGGGTACAGGGGCAGAGAAAGAGGTAAAGAGGGGATATTAAGCAGGTTCCACACTGAGCATGGAGCCCAATGCAGGACTTGATCTCACGACCCTGGGATCATGGCCTGAGCAGAGAATTCAAGAGCCAGACACTTAAGTGACTGAGCCACCCAGGTGCCCCTGAAATAGAATTTTTAAGGAAGAGACCTCTAATTATGATAACCAGGATCCCAGCAGGTACCACTTCCTCTATAGTAAAACCTCTGTCCTATCTGGCCCCATTTCACCTGTGTTCCTTGTTTACCTTACCCTTAGAATCACAAGAATTCAAATATTCTTTAGCCTCCTCTTCATCATCTTGGGGAACTAATCATTTCAAATTAATCTTTTTTTAACCTTTTTTTTTAGATTTTATTTATTTATTTATTTGACAGAGAGAAAGTGAAAGATCACAAGCAGGCAGGCAGAGAGAGGGAGAAGCAGGCTCCCCGCTGAGCAAAGAGCCCGATGCAGGGCCCGATCCCAGGACCCTGAGATCATGACCTGAGCGGAAGGCAGAAGCTTAACCCACCGAGCCACCCAGGTGCCCCTCAAATTAATCTTAAAAACCACAAGGACTAAGGTCTACAAGATTACCTTGCCCCCTTTTTATAAGACCTCTTACCAAATACCAAACAGCAACATTTATAGATTCACATACTAATATTTGTTCTCTTCTAATACACCAGATGTCCTCGTTCTCTTTCTCAGAAGCCATCACTCTCCCAGAGCCAGCCTATCCAAGCACAGTTTCACTATTGTCTTTAGATGGATGGTGGCCCAGTCGATATCTGCAGCACAGATCTTTCTTCTAAATGCCAGCCTCTATTTTCAGCTCTTGATCGGACATGTCTCTCAGCTATCTTGCTGAGCCCGCCTTCCCTGGGAAGCAGATCCAGAGACGGAGATTTCTGTGTGGCTGGTGTATTGGGAGCGCTCTCAGGAACACCGCCAGGGACTCTGCTGTCCAGAGTGATGGCAACAGGGCTGGACCAGGGTAGCTGGTAGTTGAATGGACCATTCAACTCTAATGCAGCCACAACCAAGGCTGAGTCAATCCCACACCAACTTGGGTGATCATCCAAATCTATTCCAAGTTGGGTCAAAGGGGCTGAGATATTGTTTCCCCAGATCCACCAGCCATTGGTTGTAGGATCCTCCTGGGGGGCATAAGGGACATAGTCTTGAGTCAGGCAGCTCTCTTCAGCCCAGGGCAGATTCCAAGGAGGAATTCAGCTGGGAGCCATGGGACTAGACTTCCCCGGCAGCTGAAAAAATGAATATCTAGCAGTCTTACCCCCTCCTTGTGATCAGAGGCAACTGCTCCAGCCAGGCTGGTGACTGCTTCCCTTGCCTCATGCTCTTATGGCCAGAGGAGCCTGATGTAACTAAGTGCCCATCAATCAGAGCGTGGACTATACTAGAGACTCTTCTTGGGCTTCCTGGTAGAAACATGCCCTTCTGAGAACCAGGACTTCTAAAGCCATGGAACCTAGAGTGGTAGAGACAAGAAACACCAATGCCCCAAGTGGGTCACTGGGAGTGAGGAATGGCAAGAGGAGCAACCTTCCACTTCTACCCCTTTGATTTCCAGACTCATATATTCTACCATCTAGAAACTTAGCACCATATACTGGTGGTTGATGTAGAGCCCGCTCTGCCCATCTGCGCAGGGTATTATCTAGAAGCTAGTGCTACAGCTGTGTCCTTGAAAGGCCATTCTGTTACTCTCTGTAGCTACAGCTTCTAGGGCATGGTTTGTAGGACCAGAGGAGTGGTTTATGATGAGAACAGTGGGTCCCATGGTCAGGGGCCTGTCACTGTACTTCTTTTGCTACAAAGTAGGACCAACGGGCACATCACAACAATATATTCAAAACTGAACTCATCATCTCATCTATCCCCAACCCCAATCCATTCCATTTCCTGGTTCTTCTATCTTGTAACAAGCAGATTGTCATGCTGCTCAAATGGGATATGCATAGGCAGAGGAAGCTGGCACATGATTCCATCACCCCAGAATATGCCCAAAGCACCCTACTAGAGTAGCAATCCTACTTCATGGTAAGGATTTTTAATAGCATTACTATACTACAGAAATAACAAATATGTTGTACAGCAGAACAAGCTATCGGATGAATTTTCAAAATACACAAACAACTTTAAACAAGTGTGGCATTTATACCAGACTGATTTATCCAGAATCCCAGGGGCATGCGCACACTGTCCTTTATTCTTAGAAATTATTTAAGAGAAAGAAGCATTAGTCAGGGAATGAGCACTGCAGTAGGAATTATGAGATCTGAAATCTTGCATTGGATTTCCCAATGATAGTTAAGATACTTGGCAACTTAAGTTCTTCCATTTCCTCATCTATAACCCTATGTAAAAGTATCTAGGCAACGTCTTCTCCTACATGTCTCAAAGGCACATCAGACTCAACATGTCCAAAATCTATTCTGTGATCTGTCCCACAACCCAGTCCTTTCCCGGTATTTCTAGTCCCTACCAAGGCCACCACCACCCACTCTGTTGCTCAGGCCAAAAATCTAAGAATTCTCTCTGACACTTACTTCTTCTGCAACCCCATACTAAGTCCACACCAAGCCCTCCTGATTTCACTGCCTAAATGGCTCTTGGATCCATTCTGCTGTCCATCTCCTCCATTCCCACTCCCACCCCCATGGGTAACTTAGTCCCAGCCACTTGTCATCTGGACCATTGAAGGATGCTCCCAGTGGTTCTACCTGCATTCATTCTATCCCCACACTTCTCTCCTGGAATTCTAGGCCGTTAATCCAATGTCCACAAACAGACAGGCACTGTCCCCCATCATCACCACAGCAACCTTTTGAAAAGCAAATCCCATCCTTCCACCAGCACCCCCTTGTTGAACACAACCTACAAAGCAGGACATGGCCTGGCCCCTGCCTCCCTCTCCAGCCTTGACTGAAATCAGGCTCTGGCTCATTCTCACTAAGCACACCAGCCTCCTTTCAGGCTTTCATTTCCCTTTACTCTGTCCACTCACCCTCCTACCACAAAGACTTTGCACATACCTTTCCTCTCCATTTGGAGCTCCTTTTCTGTTCTCTTCACCTAGTAAATACCTACTCATCTGTCACTTCCTCAGAAAAGCCTTCCCTGACTACCTTGTTATAGATGCTCAGAGCACCATATACCCTCCTTCCAATGCTTTCAAAGATGCAAATTTTTATTTATTTGGTTGATTATATGATCAGTGTTCCTTCCCCAAATGAGACCATGGGTTCCATGAGGAAATCAATGGCATCTGGTTTTGCTTACCATTATATCCCCACTGCTGGTACAGCCCTGGCAGACGGAGGGAGGGCGGGACAGACATATGGAAAAAGGACTAACCTAGTTGGTTTCTAGCATCCTTCTGTCTCTAAACCTCAGTGGTGGCCTGGTCTCACCCACACCTCTGCCAGCACTGAGAGCATGTGAATTCCACTTTCTCTTCCACAAATTCTTATCAAAGGAGTCCCCACCTCAGGGACGAGACCCCACTGTCACTTCAGCTATCCTTCTCAGTCCCTGAAGATATAGGGACCACACTGTCCTCAGCCTCGGCTTTCTTCCCTTTCTTCCCTTTTTTTTTGGTCTTTTTTTCTCAGCTTTCCTCTTGATAAATAGGGAGTATGATTCTGCTTCTTCCTCTCTGGCATGCAGGAAAGTATTCAGTTCTGGGGGAACATTATGTTCATGGCAAGCAGAACTGTCCCTGTTGCTAAGTCACCTTCCTGTTTGCCCTTGACCTTACTCGTGAAGCCCCCACACATCCTGAAGGTGGCTACATGTTGGAGCCATGATATTCTGAAAAGGCAGCCTTAAACTCTTTTTCAGACCACGGGAGCAATTAAAACACGAAGCACTAATTCATGTGGCTGAGTGCCTGGCACTCCCACCACTGCTTCCAAAGGGAAGGAAGATGGCTTTGGAGGAAGAGTGGGGTGGGGACACATCTCCCATGGATCCACTTCTATGTGCTCCCAAGACCCGGTTCCTTGACTCTGCAGGGCTTGGTTCCTGGGCGTATCTGGAATGGCCTCCAAGCAATGATCATAAGAAACAACTCTCCCTTTGTAAGAAACATCATACCAACTGTTTAAAAACAAATAAACTTGGTGAAAAAAGAGACAGTCTTTTTTTCTCCCTCATCCTCCTCCCATTTTCTAGTGGTTTTCACCCCAAGCTCTGTGAGAGACCAAGGCTGCTCCACAGTTCCTCAGAGGCAGAGAATCCTGCCTCATCCAGAAGAGTGTCTACCAAGAAGAGGGATTACATCAAGAAAGTTTGGAAAACAGAGGTACCCCCCAAGAACAAGCAGACTCAAGTAACTCTGGGACCTCACTCTCAACAAAACATCAATGTTGCAAAAAATTGGGGGTACACAGCCCCTGATGTGTCTATCTTAAGCCAGCCAGGCCTTCCAAAAGCCCTGACAGAGGGGCTGAATTGTGTCCCCTCCCCCAAATTCCTATGTCCAAGTCTTAACCCCCAAGATCTAAGAATGAGATTGTTTTTGAAGTTAGGATCTTTAGAGAGGCACTTAAGGTAAAATGAGGTCCTGTGGCTGAGCCCCACTCCATTTAATGAAAGTCTTTATTTTTTTTTAAAGATTTTGTTTATTCATTTGACAGACTGAGATCACAAGCAGGCAGAGAGGCAAGCAGAGAGAGAGAGGAGGAAGCAGACTCCCCACTGAGCAGAGAGCCCAATGTGGGGCTCGATCCCAGGACCCTGGGACCATGACCTGAGCTGAAGGCAGAGGCTTTAACCCACTGAGCCACCCAGGTGCCCCAATGAGTGCCTTTATAAGAAGAGATGAGACACACAGAAGATATGTGAAGAGGCAGGGAGAAGATGGCCACCTACTAACCAAGGTAAGCAGCTTTCAGAGAAAACCAACCCTGCTGACTCCTTCGTCTCCAAGCCTCCAGAACAAGAAGAAAATAGATTGCTGTTGCTTAAGCCACCCAATCTATGATACTCTCTTATGGCAGCCCAAGCAGAGGTCCTCCCTAAACAAAATTCCTAAACCGTATCCAAAAGTAATAGCCAGCAGTTTCCGGGCACCTGCCTGGTGCCAGGCTCTCACATACATGATTCTTTGTTATCGTATCTCACTCACCTCTGCCGAGAACCATCGTCACATAAGATGGACCTGAGAAGTTCATGTTCTAGAACCTCTGCCCTCTGGTACCAGTCGTGGCTTCCCAGAGAAAACTCGCATTATTTCTGGAGTTCTCTTAGGTCGTCTGCAATACTGCTTAAAGCATGAGTGCTATAAAAAGCCAAGTCTTCTTTCCACGTGGAAGGCAAAGAGAGGTTCTCAACCCCATTTGGAAGAACCCACCACAGATGTCCACCATGATGGCTGGGGAGGGAAGGAACAAGGGAGGAAGGAAGGAGGGACGGTACCAAGGGGTCTTGCCTCAGGGAGCTCTGTGATCTAGGAATCCCCTTCCTGTCCTCCCTCCACCCTGTTTATCCAAAACCAGGCTCTCAGTGAACCGACAGACAGAGGATCATGTCAAGCCATCCAAGAAGCAAGATGCCGTGTTGAAGCTGACCCTTTGGAGGTTCACTTAGGATTATCCTTGTCCTCCTGAATTTCCCTGGAAAAGTAACGACTGCTGTAAGGTGTTGCTTTCAAGGGTGGAGTTGAGCATCATAACGAGCCTGGGTCTGAATCTCGCCCCTGCTACCTCTATCTGGAGAATTCGGGTGAGCCATTTAAATTCTTTCAAACTGCAGTTTCCTGGTCCAAAAAAAAAAAAGGAAAGAAAGAAGTAGTGTAATTATAACGACATTATTATGGGGATACCAGAAGAATTAAATGTGATAATATGTGTCAAGCATTTACACAACAATTAGCATTGAAGAGAGTTACATAAATAGTTGCTATGATGAGAATTGATTTCATGAGAAAACATGTTTTCGGGTGGGGTCTGTCTATACTAGTTTAGCCTAGTTTCTTCCCCGGTTTGGTTACAATCTTCTAATGGCCACTGCCTGCTCTTCTCCCACATTCCCTCCACATTCTCTTACTTTTCTGAGCACCCTTCCTCTGGCTCCACTGCTCTTTGGCCTCCGACCGTCTATGCCTGTGCTTCTGGGGCTGAAAGGGTCAAGGAAGTCCCTTAGCTGATGGGTGACAAGGTGCAGAAATCTGAAAGCCCAGTTTGCTTGCATTGGGTGGGGACAAACTGAGTTATTATACCTGGTGGGATCAAGAGGAAGATGACACTTTGCCTAAAATGTCCTCCCTGCCTGACTCCTTTCCCTTCCCTGTCCTGCTCCTGCACCACCACCTCCCTGGTGATCCCCTGGGATCATCTTCCCAAGAAATCTCTTGCACTTGGGCCCCTGTCTCAGGGTCTGCTGCTAGGGAATGCAGCCCAGAATAGGTCTGTCCTCCTGGGTCCTTAGGAGGAAGATGTGCAAAGGTCCAGTGCTAATCCCTGCTTAAGAGGTTGGGGGCCTGGTGCTTGATGAGATGGGGTCCTGGGGTTTAGCCCCTCCAGCTTTGGGCTGCTGGTCTTTTACATCACAGCTAGTGAATAAAAAGGACATGGGATCAAAGCATTCTTTGAGATCATCTCATTTGAAATTTGCGAAATAGGTGTGCTTAACCCTTTGAACTTATTTTTCTGAGCTCACTAGCCAAAATTTTCAACTCACGAGTTTCAAAAGGACTTTAGGGAGATGGCTGTATTCATGGCTAAAAATATTTTTAAGTCAGTGTATTTTCCCTCTACTACCATATCACCTTCTCACCTTTGGCCCGCAGGTCTCAAAGATGCTACACAAACCTTGGGCAGCTCATGGTTGGCTCAGGCAGGGAGGGACTCATGCCCTGGAAAAGGTATAGGGGTCTCTGCATGCTGGCCTCCAACCTCCACAAGACCCATGACCACCAAGGTCAACACCGTCACAGACACCATGACCATGGAAGAGACCATCCTTTCCTCCTATAGATCCAATCAAGTTCAGTAAATGCTCAGTGAACATTTCCTACACACCAAGCACCCTGCTGCCTGCAGTCATCACTGAAATGGACAGTCTTCACCCTGGACTTAAATGGAATTTAGACAATTGAAATTGGACAAAATTCCACTGGTATTAAAGACAAAAATTAAAAACCAAATGCATAAACACATAACTGCTAACATGGGAAATGCCAAGAGGGAAAAAGCACAGAAGGCCAGGAAGTTATATATAGAAGACCTGCCCTACAGAAATGTAGTTACAGAAGGAGGTCCAGAGAAAGCTATCACGAGAGGGGTAGGAGAGAAGGAACCATATGCAAAGTTCCTGCGGCAGAGACACAAAGTGACCTTTAATGCCACTGAAAGAAAGAGCACCAAGTCAAGGGAAGGCGGTGGGAAGTGGTACTGCAGAGGCCAAATGAAGCCAGGTTCATGGAGCCCAAGATCACCAAGCAGTTTCCTGGTCACCACCTCCTGCCTAATAGGACCCTCCCCTCCCGTTCTGGGATGCATGGCCCACCCCTCCCTAGCAGGCCTGTCAGGTCCCTGAAACCCAGTCTCTCCACCTGGGCCCCTCTTGGTAGCAGCCACATCCCATTTCTAGAATTACCAAAAACTCTTACTTTCTTATGAACTGATACAGAACAAAGTGTGTGCAGTGTGTTGGGGTGTCACGTACAGATCGGAATCAGGGAGGGCAGAGGACTTGAGCATCATGAGTCATAGTCAAACCCCAGACAACCCCTCTCCAGGGACAGCGATGAGGGAGTCTATGTGCAGGGGCAGTGACTCGTGTCCCTCCTTTCCTAGGAGAAGTACCACAAATGCTCCCAAAAGACTCTTGTGCTTCACTGGTAAACCCACATCAGACCAGCACTTATCAAGAGACTTCTGAGCAACCTGGTTTTCTTTAAAGGTAGCATCCAGCATTCATGCTAAAAAAAAAAAAAAAAAAAAATACCGCAGCTTTGCCAACAATCAACAAAATAAATGTGAAGGACTCTCTTTTCAGTGAATGACGTCTGCAAGGATGAAAAAAGTCCAAGGGCACAGAGGCTCAGATGGAGTCCTTCGGAGATGAAAGATCTCGAAGAGGAACAGACCTTCAGAGTCGGGGCTTGAAAACGCAGCATTATCTGCTCCCTTGAGTAAGTTTAAGATCCGCACACTGTGTTTCAGGGACAGGGAAAATGGAGAAGCCAGCAAGGCAAATTTAAAAAACGTGGAACGGAAGCCAGGCAGCCCCTTGTCCGGTCCCCAGGGTCCCCGCCCCTCGGCCGGGCTGCACCCCGCTGACCTCAGGCGGGTGGGTGTTCTGCTCCTGGAATTCCGCCAGCACACCTGGCTGGACCCAGACCACCAGAGGTGAACATCAAGGTCACCGATGGGGTCTACTATGCACAATACAAAGCCTGCTTGAGAGGTGGGGGAAAAAATGGGGCAAAGCAGAAACTGTACATAGCTACTCCTTTGTTAAATGCATCAGAAGTGAAAACATCAACTAAAATAGGTGAAGGTCAGAGGTTTGTTCACTGCTCCAAAGAAAGGCAGAAGAAATTGGGGATAGGTTTAGAGGGCTCACTTTTCTTGTGAACCAAAGTGGCTTTTTTTTTTCTATCATTAAAAAAAAAAACTCACAAAGGGAGAGAACACATATGCCTAAGTCACCCTGAATTCTTTGGGGTAAGCCCATGATGAGGCATGCACGCCACAGTATACCCAGGGGTCTGCAACAGAGGGAACTTTCCAGGTCCCTTGACAACCCATGCGCTCAGATTCTAACTGAGCCCTTTTTTTCATTCATGGCAACAGGTTAAACAACCATGCAGCAGTCAGTCCAGGAAATACACGAGGTTACAGTTTCAAGGGCTCTGCTGGGATCACTAAGTCACTCACCAGACAACCCAGACTCACAATGGAGACATGGGCTCCTGGGGGATCCAGTGAAAACAAGCAGGGTACTGTGCATGTCCGGGATTTAAGAGAAATCTGGCAGGGGGTCAAAAAGAAATCCCATGCTTCCTCATACTCTTTAATCTTAACTGGAGCTCTAGGCTCCTGGGGGCGGAGGGAAAATAAAACTAGGAGGAATCTTCTATTTTCTTGACCTGATAATAGGGAAATTAGTAGGAAAAGAGCACACAGAACAGCTGAAAGATGTCAGAGCAAACTCAGGGGATCGATGGTTCAAAACAAAACCTGGGGGAAAAAAAAAAGGGCAAGTGACCCTGCTTCACCTGAGGCCAGGATTCTGGGCTCCAACCAGACCTTGTGGAGGTCTAGAGAGAGCACACTTGGAAGCCCAGGGCAGCCTGCTCCCAGACAAGGGCCCTGTCTCTTTCCTCTGGGTCGCCTGGCCACCACAGGAGAACGTCAGGAAACCATCTTGAGCTCCAACGGGACAACCCACACTGGCTCTGGGTCACATCTCGAGAGCCTCAGGTGACCTGACAATTCCCACCTGCTGTAGTTTGTGACAATAAACGGTGTAGGGAAGCACACAAGACCCCCCTCTGCTCAAAGAGTGAGCAGGCCTACGCCAAGTAATCTCCAGACCCTTCAGCGGAGCAGAAAGAAAGACTCCCTCCGGGGCACATGGGTGGCTCAGTCGGTTAAGGGTCTGCCTTTGGCTCAGGTCATGATCTCAGAGCCCTCAGATGGAGTCCCATGTTGGGTTCCCTGCTCAGCGGGGAGTCTGTCCCTCCCTCCCCCACTCATGTGCTCTCTCTCTCTCTCTCTCAAAAATAAATAAAATCTTTTTTTAAAAAAAGGCAGCTGAGGTAAGAGATAGATGGCAGGAGGTAAGAGATAGATGGCAGGAGACCCTAACTCTGGCCACCACTTAGTGCCAAGAGCTGCTGGGAGAAGCAGACTATTGGGTAGCACAGAGGGGACCCCTGAATGATAGAGGCAGACACAGCAGTGGCGGCAAAGGCCCCAGCCTAGGAAGAGCTCCACAGAGGCCTGAGGAGAAAGTGAACAAGGAGCCAACAAGACCTCAGACCCAGACGTGTCAGCCTCACAACCCCTTATGAGGTTGACCATTGAAATTCTTGGAGCCTACAACAGAAATGTGGGGCCAGGTTTCTAATGGGGATGGGACTCAGAACATGGCGGCATGTTCAGGAAAGTGGGGGATAGATAGGGAAAATGAGGTGCCTCACCCAAGCTTATACAGGGCAGGGAGAGAAACACAGAAACACGGTAAGAAGGCCATCCGCCAGGCACCTCCTCCATGGCGTTCCCACCCAAAAACGGGGTCCACGTTTGCCTAAGACCTGTGTCCCTGGGCCACATGTTTTTGAAAAAACACAGATTTCTGGCCCTCACTCAACTTTGACCAAATTGGAGTCTCCAAAGGCCTGAGCACTTTTTCTAAGGCCTGTGGGTCCTTTTTAACAGCAGACAGGTCTGGGAAACACAGCAGTAGCGAGGGGCCTTCTCACCATGGCCTCTGACACTGGAGACGCACTGCCCGAATGATTTGGCAAGGAATTTGTAAGCTCCCAAGAATGACTGGCAGTTTCAGATCTTGAAAAAAAAAAAAAAAAGGAAAGAATACACAATGGGAAATTTGAGAGAACAGTGATCCCATTAAAATAGGACCACTTAGCAATGATTTTCACAAAAGCCAGATGATTTGAATAAAACCACTAGCAAGACAGGAAGCCCAGTTCCTGCTCCCTTGCCTCAAGGTGCTTATAAGTGTGCTCATAAAGAAGGCTTTGATGGAATTCAAATCAAGGGAAGAGAACACGCTCACTTGAGACCTGGCTATATTTTTTTTAAGATTTTATTTATTGATTTGAGAAAGAGCACGAGCCCTGGGGAAGGAGAGAAGGAGAAGCAAACTCCCCACTGAGCAGAGAGCCCAATGCAGGGCTCAATCCCAGGACCCCAGGATCATGACCTGAGCCGAAGGCAGACGCTTAACCAACTGAACCACGCAGGTGCCAGAGATCTGGCTATATTTTTAGAGGCTCTGCTCTCCTAGTAACTTCAGGCCTGCAATTAGGAAAAGGAAGTGAATCCTCTGAGTAAATCATTGAGAAAGGTCTTGCTCCCAGCCCACCTTGGGGAAAAGGACATTCTCCGGGCCCTGAGAAAATGGTACATATTAGATTCTCCCCTTTGTTTCTACCCACAGACCTGCAGGATGGTGGATGGGAGGGGCCGGGGGTAGACTAAGCACACCGGCTTTGGAAAGAGGCCATCCCGGGATGGGTTCAAGTCCCACCGCCATTACTACGTGTCCTTAGGCAGGTAATTTAAACTCTCCAGATCTTGACTTCACCCCTATAAAAGAGAGTGAGAATGAAAGCTCATTCTTAGGGCTGCTCTGAGTACAAATTGGGGGGAAAAAAGGTAGCTCAGCGTCTACACACCAGGGAGGCTCCATAAGTGTCAACCAATCTCATTACTATTTTTCCTGCGGCGTCGTAACTCAACACTTTAATAAGCACTGGTCTTGCCTGGGCTCTCACTGCTCAAACTGTTCGCTATTCCTGCTTTCCAGATTGGCTTGCCGCAAACCGGACACCAGAATTTTCACCCAGAGCTAGCCCCAGCATCCACTTTGGCGCCACAACTAAAAATCTCTAAGTGGCTCTAAGTCGTCCCGTGACAAGTACGTGGCCCTTCAGGGAAACAGCCTGGATTTTCCTGTGTTGACCTTTCAACTCTGCTGAAAGGTCAGATTTTTCCAGATGTATTGATATTCCTGGGATGGATTTCCTTTATTCTCCATTTAGCCAGCTCTTCCTTTAAAGCCTCCTAGATGAGGCTTTTCTCCCCAGCAGACCTAAGCCACCGTGCAGTGGCATCTCACTGGTGACCCAAATTCATTGTTTCGTTCAACAAGAACTTACCAAATACCTACTATCTGCAACGTTTTTTCTGTCTGGCACTTATCATTATAATTTTTATTATTATTACCATTATAATTATTATTCCTTCTCTATACTAACTTGTACCCTCCTTACCATCAGAGACCACCCTGAATTCTTCTCTAAATTCTTAGTGCCAAGCTAGTACTTGCCACACAGCAGACTTCTAGAAGTTTCCTTGTTGACCAACATGCTGACTCCTTATCCATAGGAGCAGTTTCCCGCAAGGTCAAGAAGATAATGGCACTAAGCCAGCTTGTTTGGACTCACTAATGAGTTACATGACCTTCAGTGAGTCACTTTGACTCTGGGTTCCCCTCAAGCTTTAAGAGTTGATGTGACTGGAATTCATGTACTTCTAAAGCTTAGCTAGTCTATCCAGGGCCTCCAAATTTCCATTAAGGAATGCCTTTCTCTGGGGATCCCAACTTCGAGGAAAACCGAGTACCAGATAGGCCTGCATATACTCATAGAATGGTTTCTGCTTTTTTTCCAGTGAAGTCACATATTGTTTTGTTTTGGTTTGGTTTTTTGTTTTAAGTAGGTCCCATGCTGGGCATGGAGCCTGATGCCAGGCTTGAACTCACAACCCTGAGGTCAAGATCTGAGCTGAGAGCAAGAGTCGGACACTTCCACACTTAACCAACTAAGCCACCCAGGCACCCCTGTTTTGTTTTCTTTTCTTTTAAAATTTAAAACCATTCTGCCAAAATCTGATCTACCTCCTAACTCACCCTTGGCCTTGCCCTCCCCCCCACCCCACCAAGCAAAAGGAAAATAAAAACATGTTAAGATCAACTTGAGGGGTGCCTGGGTGGCTCAGTGGGTTAAAGCCTCTGCCCTGGGCTCAGGTCATGATCCCGGGGACCTGGGATCGAGCCCCACATCGGGCTTTCTGCTCAGCAGGGAGCCTGTTCCTCCTCTCTCTCTGCCTGCCTCTCTGCCTACTTGTGATCTCTGTCTGTCAAATAAATAAATAAATAATAATAAAAAATTTTTAAAAAGATCAACTTGACTCCACTCAACCCCACTTTTCTGCATTCTCTGAAGAACAATGAACTCGGAAGTTGGCCAGCTACCAAAGATAAGAAAATCACAAAGGAAAAGAGTCCAATGCCTGTCCTGAAAGAGCCTGAAAATCCTCTGTCCTTCTGAGCTGTATTTACTTCCATTCAAACGATGTGACATCATGGGAATGTCATCTTTTACTCCATTTATATTCTCTTCTTTCAAAAGCAATTCATTAAAAATAAAATAAAAATTTTAAGAAGATATTCATAAGCCTCAGATGATGAGAATTTTGTTAAGACATTATTGGTGAACCCAGATTTGGCATCATAAATTCCATGTGGATCTGGCATTTGAATACTACCATCAATTTTCCTAGACCCTTAAGATGCAGGGGTTTCATGCTACTTCTTTCTTCACTCATAGATAACTTCCAATGTATTTTAAGTTGGTGAATCACTTATTAAAAAGGTTGTGTGAAATATGAAATTTCTAGAAGACCAAGGCTACGGGTATTCATGCTGCCCTGGGAGGGTGTGCTGGACCCACCCCCGTGCTCACAGCCCTGTCCTTGAGACCTACCCATCCCAAGGCAGAGTGGACAAGGGTGTGCGTGAATCTCTTCAAAGCCATTGACTTGACTAAAGAAGCAAACTACAGATTATGCTCCAAGTGAGTGACAACCAACTTTGGACTCCAAGGGCAGCACACTTCACCTTCCTAAGACACCACTGGGATGTCCGCATACAACCAATAATGCATTTGACTCGCAGAAGGAATGATCTTGGAGTCACCTGGTTGCTTCCGAGCCTCTTTCTGCTTCGGTTGGTTTAAAGTCTCGTTGCAGGGCTGGAGTGGATCAGAAAACCTATTGCACCATGATGTAAATAACCACACAGTGGCTCTAAAAAGGACTTTTGGTCATTTTTCTAGAACCTAAATGAGCACTTGATGCTGGAAGTTGAGTATCAAATTCTTTCTGCTCTATCCTAATTAACGGACCCTAGTCTTGCCTGGTAGTGAAATTTGTTATGTGATTTTTAAAGCCATCAACCAGATCTATCATCTGTTCCTAAACTTAATAACTGGACTCCATGAACAAAAACAGGGAAATAATAATGAAAATCAATTAAAAAAAAAAAAACCGTGCTACACTTAGAGTCTGATCTTTTCACCAGTTCTGTCTGGTCAGGCACGATGCTGGGTAGACTGGCATTTTAGGTACCATGAGGCAAATTCTTTCTTCCAGCCCCAGACAGCCCCCCATACCAAAAGTTAGTTCATTCATCTGGTTTAAAGAACACATGTATCTCTCATAAGGTCAAAGTCATCTGAAACTCTTCCACTTCCTTTTTTTTTAAGGCTTTATTTAGAGAGAGTGAGTGAGCAAGTGGGGAGAGGGGGAGAGGGAGAGAGATACTCCCAAGTAGACTTCACATCGAGTGCGGAGCCTGATACAGGGATCAATCTCACAACCCTGTTATCATGACTGGAGCCAAAATCAAGAGTTGGATACATAACAGACTGACTGACCACCCAGGAGCCCATTCCACTTCTTTTATCAAATAAGTCAGCCCAGTTGGCTCAAGGAGTGAAGAAGTGATGTCTTTGAAAAATTAAGAATTCATTTCTCAGGGCACCTGGGTGTCTCCATCAGTTTAACATTGGACTCTTGATATCCACTCAGGTCTTGATCTCAGGGTCATGAGTTCAAAGCCTTCACTTGGCTTGACAGTGGGTGTGGAGCCTCCTTCATATATATAAAGTTATTCTTAATAGCATCTCTCCATATTATATAGAAATAAATATAAAGTTACTATAGTTATTTATTTTTTATTTTTTATGTTTATTATTTATTATTGAAGTTATATATATTTGTTATTCTTCAGTAACATCTTTCACTCTCTCTCCTTTCCCTCCCAACATTCCCTCCTGGACCCTTCGGTTTCCCATTCTCATGCACAAAGGACCCAGAGTCCCTTAGGACCAAGAGGAAGTTCATGAAGAAGTGGGATAAATTGGCCACAAAAGAAGACAGCCACAACTCAATCCTTCAGGCAGCCACATGACATAACTTACCTTGCAAACACAGATGGGAGGCAAAGGAGGACTATAACCCAAAGTAAGAAGCCACTGGATTTCATGTAAGCATAATTTCATAACTGTTGAGAATCATCTGGGGTACCATATTGCTGTTCTGACCCTTTTTCTGAGTAGCAAATAAATTCTGTCAAGGGAGTGGGATCATAGAAGTCCTCTCTGGGAGAAAAGAGACAGTTCCATCTTCCCAGTGAGGAAGTCCTTATGTCAAAGGTAGGTAGGGAGGCAGGTAGGTAGACAAGACAGAAGGAAAGAATGATAGACTGACAGATTCAGATCACCATTCCTATCAGTAGAGAACTAATCAGGAGAAAAAGAGTTACTGCTAGTTTGAACACAAAGAAGAAGAAACAGATGAAACCTGATCTTAGACAACACTCGGGGCTTCCTCAAAGTTTTCAGGGAAAATATTTTTTCTTCTCAAATATTATCAGATGGAGAACACTTCAAGCTAAACCAAATAACAGAGATCCTTCCCAGAGGTTTTCACAGAGAACTCTTTTTTTTTTTTTCTTCTCAGATATTAACTGATGGAAAATCCAGGAGCCACACAAGGAAGATCACAGCAGTTTACAGCAACCCCATTTCCCATCCACAGGCTTTTGGTATCCTCACTGCACTGCTTCATAAACCAATGGCCCCCACACAACTGGGACTTCTCAGCTTCTGTTTATGGAGGACCAATACCGTGGAGTAAATGAAGCAGGACCTACACAGACACAGACCTGGGCTCCACTTCCTCCACTTCGTAACAGTGGGACTAAGGCCTCAGTTTCCTCTTTGGGCAAAGTAAGCTGTTATCCACTTCACAGTATTGTTATAACATGCAAGATTTAGTGCCTGGGAAGGACCTAGTCCAGTGTGTGGGGCATAATCCATTCTCAATAAAACTAGCAATAATTCTGGGTATTTTATCAATAAATGGATTCTAAGACTTATGGTTAAGATGCTGTAAATCTTGATATTGTCATGAAAATTACAAAGTCAGTTGACAATACCACGTGTCTAAGAACTTCCGGGAAAATTTGATTTCTGCTATCTTATCCTGTAGTCCTGTAGTTATCCCAAATGTTGGTTTTGGTAACTAGGGTACTCGTGGATAGGTATCACAGGTTATTTAGAAGGGAGGGAGGGAGGAAGAAAGGAAGGGAGAGAAAGAAAGATGTTTAGTGATAGAAAACTTTGCAACCATCATTTCAGATCAAGTTCTTCTACAACCTCAGGGGACTAGACAGCAAACCAAGGCAGGTGGCTACCTAGAAATGTTCTGGCCTATCTGAAACTTGCCATCTGTGTTTTTGATCCAAAGGACAAAAGAAATGCCACCCTCACAAATCCTCTCCAAGCTTCTCTTACATCAATTCAGCAATTGCCTTCTTTTCCAACCAGAAATAGAAAGTGACACTTTCACAGAACTGGGCCCAATAAAGATCAGATTTTAAAAGTAAATAGGAAATGTAAAACTGTATTTTAACTGAGGATGCTGGCTTTTGTGCCAATAGATACCATGTCTAGAATGGTATGGTGGTTCCAACAGTTACTTTTCAGTAAGACCTATATTCACCTCCCATGTTTTCTTCCTCAGGCTCCTTGTGATCAAACCACACACCTTTGTTGTCTGGATTCACTTGAATCCTGCAGCTGTTGGGTAGAATTTACCTCTGTGGGGCATAAGTCTTCATCTCCAGCTCATCTGTGCCTACCTGTCATATCCCACAGACCCTCTCAGCACAAGATCTGGAAGGAGAAGATAACCACAAGGTTCCCCCCGCAACTATATAAACTTACAGGTTGGCCATTACTACCAGCTCTTAAGTGAAGAGCACAAGTCAGAGCACAGTCAAATTAAAGCGTGAATCAAACCAGAATGTCTGTATCCCACAGGTGACACTCAACACACTTGCACACAAAGCAAATTACATCCACTGAGATATCCAAACCTTTCCACAGCTTAGGCTGATGTGCGGGTCTGAGCAGTGACACTGTTCTCCCCCAAAAGAGAAGAATTGGAAGGGAAGCCAACGAGGAGAAAGGAAGCAATGTCCCTGTTCCTGGTGTCTGCTGTCCACTATGTAGCTTCATTATTACATTTAAAAGTACAGGGGACGCCTGGGTGGTTCAGTGGGTTGAGCCTCTGCCTTCAGCTCAGGTTGTGATCTCCGGGTCCTGGGATCGAGCCCCGCATTTGGCTCCCTGCTCAGCGGGGGGGGCCTGCTTCTCCCCCTGCCAGCTGCTCCTCCTGCTTGTGCATGCTTTTTCTTTTTCTGACAAATAAATAAAATCTTTATAAATAAATGTGTATTTGCAATGCTCTGGACATCCTCCTCTCTTTTGTTCTGAGTGAGGCTACTGGTCTAGGGAAAGAAAATATTGTACTGTGACTATCTGAATAGGAATCAGACAAATTAAGAGTGAATACAGAAGGGTGTACATCCTCATGTTTTTATTGTCACCTTCCAGGCACAGTGCTGAGACGTGGTCAGGATGTTCCCAGCCATCGCCAAGATATACTGCACTGTCTTCGGGAAGACAGGAAGATGGAGCTCACCCTCCCAGGGCAGGACAGGTGCACGGAGTGCTATTTTCCCAGATTTATTTCCCATTGTGACCAAAGATTACATTTATGACATGTCTCCCTTTTATTCTTCCTTCTCGTTAGGCTTTAATGAAAGACTAACAGCACTACAATACACCATTTATAAAGCACCTGTTCCACTCCAGGCACGGTAATAAGTCCTTTGCACCTGCCATGGACCGCTCCCCTGGAATCTTATGGCCACATCCCCAGGAGGAGAAGTAAAGGCTCAGAGAAGGTGTGTAATATGTTCCAACTCATGGTCCAGGGAGCCCCCAGAGCTGGAGTTAGAACTCATGTCTCTGACCCCAACTCCTAACTTCTTGCTACCTCACGAGGCACAGCTGTCAAGAGGCAGACGGGCTGGCCCAGGGTTAACTGGATTACGGGGCTTGTGCCGGGGGCTCCCCCAGACCCAGCCCTTCCGGACGGTCATGGCCAGTCTAGAGCCCGCACCACCAGACTCCCATCCTTGATGGAGTCCCGGCGTTGACTCGGTGAGGTGACCCCAATCTCGCTGCTTCTGGCTTCAGTTCCTAATCTGCTTTATCCCAAATCCTGGCCTCTCACCAGAGCTGAATCCTCTCCTCGGAGGACTTCCATCAGTCCGGCCCGCAAACCCTTGGACCCGCTGCGGGCAAGGATCACAATGCGCGAGCTCATCAGGTTTCCCTATGAAAGACTGACCAGCGCGTCTGGGAGAAAGCGAGCCGCTGACCCGTTTGGAAACACAGCGAACGGTGCGAGGACCCTCTGTCTGGCCAGAGCAGACACCTGCTAGCGGTCCTGGCGCTTCCTGTGGAGAATTCTTCCCAGCGCCGCAAGATCCGACCAGCCCCACACAACCCACAGCTCCTGGTGGGGTTTATTTCTCTTTTTCTGCCAGGCCTCGCTTGCCACCTACTGGCAAGAAGCAGGAGCAAGACTCCAGGAGCAAGGACACAAGAAAGGCCAGGAGCTGAACCCGACCCCTGCCCTCCGCTGAACGCCAGCGCCCCCTCGGATCCTCCAAAGCCCAGATGGGCCGGACAGGCAGGGCAAAGCTGGAACAGTCTGGAGGTGGGGCTCCCCCGCCCCGACCCCCACCCAACCCCAGCTGGTGTGATGTCTAGGTCTCCCTTAGGAAACAGCAGGAGCAAGGGAATGGTCTCTCTGTACTTCCCGGGCAGAACATTCCCTTCCATTAAGATCCTGCACATAAAGGAAAACCAGCGGAGAGAAAGGGCAGCTCTGAACTTCCAAGGGGAGGCTTCTAAAGTCAGGTGATAAGAGTCTGAGGATTCACCCTCTGAAGCAAACAGGGCCCAGAATGCAAGGAGCCCGCAGTGGTGGGGGGATGGGGGCTGGGGGTGGGGACAGGGGACCATCAATCCTCACTGCTCCTCCTGCAAACTTGAACTCGCCAGCCCCACCTTGAAAGCACGCCAAGAACGTGCCAGAGCCCATACCATACCCTCATGTTGACACTTCTACTGACCTTCCAATTTTTTTTCTAAAAAGAAAAAAAAATGGCAATACCCTTACCCAAGTCCTAAAAAATGGTAAGTTTCTAAATCTATCAAAATCATCAAAAACATAGCATGCAAATTGGGTTTCAGCGTGTTCTCACTGTCACACCCACATCCTCGAGACATCATGAACATCTTACTCACAGCGAGTCCTTCCAAAAACGACTTTTTTCAAGCTTTAATCCTGTACCCTAATTTCCTCCGCATCCCGAGAAAAGCGGAGAATAAGGAAGAAAGACTGCCCTGTCCTTCCCATTTCCCTTTGCTCCCACTGGTAAGAAATTGGCAAAAATGCCC
>PISX010015136.1:0-50872 GCA_004024625.1 Mellivora capensis | reverse complement strand
CTTCGGCTCCCGTCATGATCCCAGGGTCC
Source organism: Mellivora capensis (assembly GCA_004024625.1). Taxonomy (NCBI): domain Eukaryota; kingdom Metazoa; phylum Chordata; class Mammalia; order Carnivora; family Mustelidae; genus Mellivora; species Mellivora capensis. The sequence goes on along the minus strand of PISX010015136.1, from coordinate 50,843 downwards.
TGGGATCCAGTCCTGCATGAGGCTCTCTGCTCAGCGTTGGGGGGGGGGGGGGGGCGCTTCTCCCTCTCCTTCTGCCCCTCCCCCTGCTCCTCCTCTCTCTCTCTGTCAAATAAGTAAAATCTTAAAAAGAAATAATTGATAGTATAAAGTTCTGTCATCCCAACGAAGGTAAGAAGCAAGAGGGAGAATATTCTGGAAGACGGAAACAACATACACAAGGAATACACATTCTCATGGACCACTCAAGCCTGACTTTTATCACCTCCTTCCGGAACTGTTTTGCTTTACCTCCTCCTCTGTCACCAGACGGGCTCTCTTCTCTAGTCTTTCACTTAATTTATAGAACAAACAAATACAGATTAGCACTCATAAAGTATATTATTTAAGGTCCACTTTATACTTCACCCAAAGGCATCTATCTGTTTAAACTGAAGTTATTTCATATATTCTGCCTTGAAACATGTTTCTCTTATATTCTCTGATGAGGGTTTTAAGTAGAATTCCCTTCTCTTGCTTCCCCACTATTCCACTTCCAGATTTTAGTCCCCCAACCAGCCTGGCTTTGTTATGGTCAGTTACTAGGGAACAAAAACTATAGATTAGCATTTCCCTTCACACAAGACTGTAATCTGGAAACTTCATCTGACCAAAAGCTATTTTCAGACAAGAAAATTTATAAGAATGGCCTCTAAACAATCCAACTATGCCAAAAATCCCCATGTACACAGTCTTACAGATCTTACTCAGAAAAGATTCCAGGCCTCTATTCATAGAGAAACTACACTAATCAGAGACACTGTTCTAACAACAAGCTTGCTTATCAGATTTGAATTCCACAACAATTAAAGCTGAAAAAGAAAGGAGTGGTTTGAAGAAAGTACTTCAAGGAAACACATAAAGTATGGAGAAATGGCAGTTGATTGCAAATGAAACAGACAAGAGAACATGCAGATCAGTTCCATCTGGACCAGGAGTAACATATTTTAGAAAGACTTCTCTTCAAATGATTCAAATCGATAAATTTTTAAAAAATATATTCTCAATGATAAAAAAAAAAGTTTTAAAAAGATTTTATTTATTTATTTGAGAGAGACAGTGAGAGAGAAAGCACGAGCAGGTGGCCGGGAGAGGCAAAGGAAAAGGGAGAAGCAGGCTCCCCACTGAGCAAGGAGCCTGATGTGGGACTCGGTCCCTGGACCCTGGAATCATGACCTGAGCCAAAAACAGATCCTTAACCGACTGAACCACCCTGGTGTCCCGAGAATACATTTTTTAAAAGTCTTAGTACTGGGACGCCTGGGTGGCTCAGTTGGTTAAGCGGCTGCCTTCGGCTCAGGTCATGATTCCAGTGTCCTGGGATCGAGTCCCACATCGGGCTCCTTGCTCGGCAGGGAGTTCCTCCCTCTGCCTCTGCCTGCCACTCTGTCTGCCTGTGCTCGCTCTCTCTCTCTCCCCCTCTCTCTCTGACAAATAAATTTTAAAAAAAGTCTTAGTACTTCAAAGAATAAATTCTTGGGTTATGAGGTACCTTAACTATTTGACTAATTCATTATATCAGATAGAAAAGCTAAGATTTTATTAAATTGGACAATGATTGCCCTTGGGCGTTATGCAGCAGAACAGAAACACTCAAGTAGTATAGTCACTATTTTATTGAGCAACTACTATGTGCCCTTCCAGATTGTGCTGGAAGCTTATAAGCTAGTACTTATCCTTTTACCTAATAAGAGACACAGTCTCCATTTTACAAGTGAAGCATAGAAGGGAAGGAATGTGTCCAGGTTTATACTGCCCAAATTTAGTCAACATTTTAATTTGACACTGAAGTCCCAAGCTGGATGTTGTCTGTTTGTTGAACACTGGGAACAGGGCAAGCAGAGTCTCTGCACCGAGAATTAAGTAGGACTGTTCTTTCTTCATCAAACCGCCATGACAGCCTGTCCCTCATACCGTAAGGACGATTAGCCAGAATGGACTGGAAAGTGAAGTCTCATCAGAGAGCAAGGGAATTGGGAGCTTAAGAGATCCCTGACTGAGGAGTAACATAAAAATAGGAAACTATCACATGTATTGTGGGAATAAGTGGTTCTGAATATATCTGAAATAATTATTTTGGACAAGAGAAAAAACTCTAGACCAAACGAAAACAACTACAGTAAAAGTTTGAATTCTAAGAACGACTTCCAAAAATATGAATTTAATATATTTTGAAGAATATTCCAGACAGAAACATAATTACTTCATCCTCTACCCATTGCAGAAAAGCCAATTTGTATGAATATTAGGCCAAGTTTCATCTTCCCAGAAAGACTCCTTTTTTCCACAGAAGAAGGAGTGCACTGGGGGGGCGTTGCAGCAGCAACTTTCCCTTTGCAAAAGGAAAACCTAAGGACAAAGGCCAACAGGGCATCTGGATCAATGTGTCCCACATAGATTTCTCACAGAACAGTTCCAACTGGGATCTTTTCATCCAAACCTCCTCATCCTGTGTCTCCTCCCTAACAACCCGACACTGTGTTCCTCAGTTCTGAGTCCCTGATCACTCTCCCTAGCTAATGCATCCCCTGGGTGCAGCGCCAAGCCACTGCCCGAATCTGTCCCCTGACCCACACAACACAAGATTTACTGAGCGTCCACCATGAGCCATGCCAGGTGCCGGGAATGTGAACGTAAGTAACACAGACACTGTCCTGGTCTTCAGAAAGCTTATATTCCACTGGAGAAAACAGACATTAAATGAGTATCTGTACAAGTATGATTTAAGTCTGAATGTCATCAATGCTGAGAAGATAATGCGCATATTTGTGCCACAGAGAATATAACCGAGACCAAAGGGACATGGGGGGTGGGCTGGTGAGGGGGACAGTCTCAGAAGAAGCTACATATCTACTGCTTAAAGAACGGAAGGGAGGGTGCTAGCGACCTGAAAAGCAGGTGGGGTGGGGAGAGGGCAGGTACAGAGGAAGCACGCTACAGGGAGAAGGAACAGTGTCTAGAAAGGCGCCAGCTGGGGAAGGGTTCTGAGGAGACATGGAGCTAAGAGGCAGCACCCAGCGAAGGAGCGTGGTGTCAACTGTAAAAAAACGGGAGTTGGAGAGACACTGGGAGGCCAATCCTGAGAATGGTGGAAGGATTTTCAGCTCTGGTTTGGGAGGGAACAGAAGGTGGGGAGAGGGAGGACAGGCAGAGGTGGAACTACAGAAAACAGAGGTGTTGTGTTCCCTTTTAGTTTCCTTTAGATGGGAGGGATACCAGTTAAGAAATCAAGCAGGTGCATAAATGTTCAGCTCTGAAGCTCAGAAGGGAGGTTTTAAGTCCATGATCTACATGGGGAGTTCTTCAGACACAGGTGCTGGGTGACATCATGGAAGGGAGAGGAAAGTCTTAAAAAAAATTATTGATTTATTTGACAGAGAGAGAGAGAGAGAGAGCGAGCACAAGCAGGGGGAGCAGCAGAGGGAGAGGGAGAAGCAGACTCCCTGATGAGCAAGAAGCCTGATGCAGGACTCGATCCCAGGACCCTGGGATCATGAGCTGAGTCAAAAGCCGAAGTTTAACCGACTGAGCTACCAGGGTATCCCAGGAGAGAAAATTCTTAAGAAGAATGCAGAGTGAAGAGACAGAGGGTCTAAGGCAAAGAACACTTCTATTTAAAGAATGTACAGGGGAGGATCTGCTACAGGGCCCCCAAGAGGCATGATGAAAACGGGAAGAGGAGGCAGTCGGTGAACGGAACGGCAGAGAATGTTTCACAAGGTGGGGAGACACGGTCATTTGCTCCAACAGGGTCCGGGGAGACAGGGCAGGATCTTTTGCACTTATTAGTACGGGTGACTGGTGAAGCAGCTGCGGTAGAATCCCGAGGTCAGAAGCCTGAGAAAGTGAAGAAAGAGGACGAGAAGGTGTCGGAAACGTGGAGAAGTCCGGGAACACAAGGAGAGAAGTGGAGAGACAGGAGAAGGGGAGGTCCAGTCCAGGCAGATTTTGTGGTTGTTCCTCTTCTCCCCTTCCTATCGGAGTTGATATTTCTACAGCAAAAATTCATAAAGAGGTAGAGGCAGACAAGTCGGGAGGCGGGGAGTGGTCTTCGGAGGACTGGACAATTGAGACATTTGCTATACTGGGGCTCCTGGCCGGGGCTGGCAATCTGCATCTGCTGTTGGTCTTCATTTGGAAGAGAAGGAGCTGTTTCCTCCACGGAATTCGAGAGGGAAGCAGCAAAGGATAGCATCATTTAGGGAACATGGCAATCCTCGGGCAAGAAAGGAAGGCTTTGTCACCTGATGCCTGTTGACCTCTCTTTGATTAGGAGGCAAGTGTCTCAGCTGTGAGGGGAACAGAGGGTAGATCAGCAGCCGGGGAGTGAAAGAAACAATTGTTGCAAATGAGTGGAAAGCAGTGAGGTGGCGGGGGTAGGAGGGGTGGGCGGGGACAGATTGCAAAAGAGCATCTGGCAAATGAAACGGATGGCCAGGAATTAACAGTTGGTATCCATTTCTTGCTTTTTTCTTTTTCTAACAAACCCATTCCTTCCTCCAGGCCTGACTAACAGTCTTCAATTTCAGGAGGACCTGCCATTATAGGAGAGGGAAAGGTTTTCCTTGACCTTCTTAAGGTCTCTGGCTGGGTCTGAAAATTAAACTGACAGGAGAAAAGCATACGGATTTATTTAAGGTACGTTTTATGTGACATAGGAACCTTCCTAAGGAAATAAATACCAAAGAAACAGTTACAGGGACGCCTGGGTGGCTCAGGCAGTTAAGCCATCTGCATCTGGCTCGGGTCATGATCCCAGGCTCCTGGGATCGAGTCCTGCATTGGGCTCCCTGCTCGGCAGTGAGTCTGCTTCTCCCTCTGCCTGTTCCTCCCCCTGCTCATGCGCAGTCTCTCTCTCTCTCTCTCTCTCTCTCAAATAAATAAAATCTTTAAAAAAAGAAAAAGTTCATTCAATGATCCCATGGCGGGGGGGTTCAAGGGAAAGGCAAAAGGGATGAAGGGGGTGGAAGGTATAGGTTTCCAGCTATGGAATGAATAAATCACGGAAATGAAAGGTACAGCAGGAGGAGTATCAAATGGTCAGTGGTACTGTAACCGTTTTGTATGGTAACACGTAACAGCTACACTTGGTGAACTAATGTAACCTTGTATGTCAACTATACTTCAATGACAAAACAATAAAAATAAAATAAATTTCAATGATCCTTTTACATCTGAACCTAAACTTTTCTTACTAATAAACATCTTGTTTGTGCGTAAGTATGCCTATGCATCATCTTTTTAAACTATATCTGATCAATATTACTAAATATGGGCTTCCTCAATGAATCTGTATTTACGAAACACCTTATCTTAAAAAGCTGAAGATATAATGCTCAATCAATCTCAGTATTTCCACATTTGGGTGCACTTTGGGAGACAGTGACTATTAAATTACAGTAACATTTGAAACATTTCCAACTCACATCGCGTGTAGAATATAAAGCTTCACTATTCTCTGGACCCAGGAGTTTCTTCATGTTTTCCTTTATGTTTTCTTTTCTCTGTTGTCTGAACGTTTTCTCCTGATCACACAGAGCCATACTGAATCGGAGGTCTGGGGATGAACTGTATGTGAAACAGAAAGTCATGAGCCAATGTCCCCGGCAGTCTTGTTATAAATCACCCAGTTCCTAGCACCCAGTTCCCAGCACCTTCGCTGATGTATGTTCATTGCTCCCCTCAAGCCATTTCCTAGAAGGGGACATGAAACAAGGGGATAAAATGATGGCTGGCTTAAAGCTGCAAGTTCCAAGGCATGTTTCCAGAAAATAAGAGTAGGAGATGTTTTTTAAAAAACAAAACCAAAAACAAGCAAACAAACAGCCCCTGATAAATTCATCTTATCATAGCGTAGCCAAGACTTTGGGAAGTACTTCAGAGAATAAACCTGTTTAGATCTGTTTGGCACAGTAATGATATTTGATCACTGCAAATATTTTAATTACTACTTCCCAAAGGACAAATATGGATAACTCAAAAAAGAACATATATGATTAAAAAGAAAGAACAGGGACGCCTGGGTGGCTCAGTTTGTTGGACGACTGCCTTCGGCTCAGGTCATGATCCCGGAGACCCGGGATCCAGTCCCGCATCAGGCTCCCAGCTCCACGGGGAGTCTGCTTCTCCCTCTGACCTTCTCCTAGCTCATGCTCTCTCACTGCCTCTCTCTCAAATAAATAAATAAAATCTTTAAAAAAAAATAAAAATAAAAATAAAAATAAAAATAAAGAACAGAAGAATATTTAGTTTCACTAGCAAATTCTTAAAATATTGCTATTATTCACAATTTTTAAGAAACATTTGAAGTTATCTATTTTCCAGTACCTGGGCAAGGCAAAGCTTAACACTGTTATCATACATTCATTTTGGGAATAAAAATTTGCAAAACACTTTTGAAAGTTGTTCAGTGATGAACACCAAAAATAATTAAAATGTGTATTCTCTTTGAGCAATTCTATTTTTGGGCATCTATTTTAAGAAAAGTAACTGTAAATTTTGAGATCATTTAACCACATTATCCAATATAAAAAACGGTCAGCATAGTATATTAAAACATGGATTACACAGTTATTAAATTTGACTATTATGAGGCTTAGGCAGCAAGGAGGAAAGAAATCAGACCGAATGAGCGTTTTTTTTAAGTTAAGCCTTAGGGTAAACTCTCTGTTATTTTTTATTATAATATATTAGGTTGAGTACCTTCTAACCATTTTAAATTTATTTATTTGTCTCAAAGAGAGGGGGAGAGAGAGAGCAACCACAGGCAGACAGAGTGGCAGGCAGAAGCAGAGGGAGAAGCAGGCTCCCTGCCGAGCAAGGAGCCCGACGTGGGACTCGATCCCAGGACGCTGGGATCACGACCTGAGCCGAAGGCAGCCGCTTAACCAACTGAGCCACCCAGGTGTCCCCTTTCTAACCATTTTAATAAAAATCTCACCTACACAGTTGCCTCTGTGAACTCATCTCAATTGTGTTTCCTTTTCTGCTCCTAAGAGTAACCACTACCTTAGACTTGCTCTTTAGTATTCCAAGGTATTAATTTATAATTTTACAGTATATATTTATATCTCTGAATTATAGAGTCATTTTAGTTTTTTAGGCTTTTTAAAATAAATGGTATCAACTATATGTATTCTGCAATTTCTTCTCCATGAAAACATTTTGTTTTTGAGATTCATATAAATAGATATATAAACAGAAATAATTCAAACATTTTTACTATTATGGAGCATTTCCATGATTAGAATATAATTTATTTATCTATGAACACTGGGGTTGCTTTTAATTTCTCTAAACTATTATAAAACAGTTTTACTAAGAACATGTGGTACACATGTGAAAAACTTTTCTATTTCATATTTATATAAAACAATATACACTTTTTCTAAAGGACATCTCATTAAATCATCATAATATGACAAATATGACAATTTATAATGCACTTTATTATTTTACAAATGAATAAAAAATCTTTCAGCTGTTCACATAATCAGCAAGAGGCAGATTTAAAACTAGGATTTCTCATTTAGGAACCTGCGTTCCTTATAATATACAATGCTGATCACTATCTTACATTAAGCACAAGGAGAATGATTTTTTAAATTTTTTTTAAGATTTAATTTATTTATTTAACAGAGAGAGAGACATCACAAGTAGGCAGAGAGGCAGGCAGAGCGGGGGTAGGGGGGTTGGGGGGGAACCAAGCTCACTGCCGAGCAGAGAGCCCCATGTGGGGTGCCAACCCAGCTGAGCTGAAGGCAGAGGCTTAACCCACTGAGCCACCCAGGCACCCCAAGAGTATGATTTTTTAAAAACCTATGAACAGAGCAATAAACATGGATGTTTAGAAGATATTAGTATAAACCGTAAAAGTCAAAATATTGAGTAATTTTATAAATATAGGAAGAGGAATTTGGTTCATTTATTTCCTCTTTCATGTATTATCTTTTTTTTTTTTAAAGATTTTATTTTTTTGACAGAGAGAGAGAGAGAGAGCACAAATAGGGGGAGTAGCAGAGAGAGAGGGAAAAGCAGGCTCCCGGCCAAGCAGAGAGCCCGATGTGGGGCTTGATCCCAGGACCCTGGGATCATGACCTGAGCCAAAGGCAGATGCTTAACTGACTGAGCCACCCAGGCGCCCCTCATGTATTATCTTTAACTCTAATTTTCTTTCTTGATTTTACTTTACATCTAATGGAAAACTCTAATGGAAGACATTCCATGGAAAGTTGACTTTTTCTTTAAAGAACATTTCCATTTCAGAGTCAAAACAAATGAACATATAAAAATAGAGTTTGATTAAAGGTCATTATAAACGTATAGTAAGTTGCTTCTGGACAATGTATCTTATTTAGCTGAGTTTTTTCCTACATTTTTTGATAATTATGATTTGTTAAAGTGAATTTCTTTTACATGCTATAGGCCTCATTACAGCACTGAAGACCATTTCCCATTAAGACAAATAGCATGACTTTCTTGTCAAATAATAAAAATTTTTCTAATCTCATGCTATAAAATACATTACTTTGAAGCAAGAATCAACACAATGCAGAGTAACACAACTCAATTACTTGGACTGCCCTTTAATACTTCCTAACAGTATTATATACTGTATATACAGTATATACTTCCTGATATCTTCAGGGACAGTGGTAATTTACGTAGTAATTTACTAAGCTCAATCAACATGTTACAGGAACCAAAGTAAGAGAAAGAATACCTAACCCAATGTCAATGTATCCATCCTCATTCATTTGGCAAATCACACAGCAGGAGAATATTACACTGATACACGTGGTATACTAGTTACTTTGGTAAAACCCACTTTCACAGGGAAGTTCAAGGAGACACAGAGAGTTTGAGGGAGGTGGGATGTAGTGAACTCAGCGTTAGATCTGGCTATTCCCCAGGAAGGCCTGACTCCTCTAAGATGTACCATTTGAAAATAAATAAATAATTTCCCAACATGTTTTTGGAGACAACTTTGAAAGAGCCACATGCTTCATGGAACTTTACTACTTGCAGTCCTGCTGATCTCCATGTACAAAAACAGTCTCAATTTTCATTTTTTCTTTTTTATAGTTTCCTGTTTCTGTTTACTTTCATGTTTTTCAGTATCTATCTGAATCAACAATGAAAGAGAGACTTAAATAACAGTATTTGTTCATTTCTTTGGGAAATGAACCTCAGGGAGAACTCTCTAAAAGCTCTTATCATTGACCTTACAAGCCCTAAACTCTATTATTTAAAGCCCAAACTACAGGAAAATTAAGCAAAGATGTTACATTTATTATTATTTTTTAATGCAGTAGCTAACAGGGAAGAGCTAAAGAAAAGTCTAATACATTTTTTATATAAGTGTCAGAATTATTTCATATTTTAAAAGTTTACCCTTTAAAAATTAAAATAAGTCAGTGGATCACTCACAATATTTTCCACCCAATGAAATAAATGTACTTACCAAACTTCAAGAGACATTTCCAGAAACATTTCAGTGACCTAGAACAGATGCATTAATCAGATTAGGCCATAAAATGGATGTGTCTTACATATAATGCAAACAAGGGCAAACAGTCTTTGAGTGCCAGATTATTTTTAACCTAAAAGAATCCTAAAAATAAAAGTAATATAGCATCACGAAGACCATAAATTATGTATTTCTACATATATATATACACACACACATATATATAGTTTTTGCTATTTTTCACGATGTAAGTCTATTTACATAGTCATTTTAGTGAATGTAAGAATTGCCTCTACACAGTTAGTTGTTTTCTTCTTCCACTAAAATGAAGTAGTTGAGTTCTATAAACATTATGCATGAAACCTAAAAATTGCCTCTGAAGGTGTGCCTATTACTCAGGAACTATCCCTGGGCCAAGAAAGCCTGGGTGAAAATGTACACAGGTGCATTTGGGACAAGTGTGGGCTGGAATAAACTGGAGACAGAGCACCTATCCAAGATGGCAGCAGGACCAGGGGCCAGCCAACTGTGGTCAGCTCAGGAAACAGAAACAGATGTTTCTGTAGATGTTTGAGTTGGTGGGGCTGTCTGAGTTGGTGGGGCTCAGGTTTTCATTTTTCCAACACTGTGAGCCAACCATACTTATCGGAGGACTCCGTCCTGCCAATGGGCCCATTGCGCCTTAATGGAAAAGAGAGTGATTAATATCTACAGAGAAGAAGAGGTATTAAAAGGTGTCTATCCAAAGACTACACATCTGTTGTATGGAAAGACCTTCTCTGTACTACCCCCTGCCACTACTTATGAATAATGTAATTTTAGATTGTTATGAGAACCAAATGAGAAAATGTTTTGCAGGTTGCTGCATAACTGTAAAATGGTGCTATTTTTTTTTTTATTATACCAGTTACCCTAGAATATAGTTAGAGTGAACCTGCCCAATACCTTCGGATAGAACAGAACTCGAATATGCCTCTTAAAAGGTGAAGAGGTTGTTTTTGGAAGCAACGCAAAATGCTATAGATTATTGGCTTTGTTTTCTCTTTGGTTTCAGAGGATGGAAAAAAACAAGCTAGAAGGAGCCTTCCAAAAGGTTAAAATAAGTTCATGGCTAACTCTCAGGATTGCATTTTATGAGTAAGAAAAAGGTACTGAACTCATCTGTACAAGAATTTGCCTCTCCCACTAGACTGTGAGCTTTATCGTATAGAGATCTCTATTACTAGCTCATTGCACAGTGTTTGGAATTCAACACATAATCAATACATACCTATTGAATTACTGTGCATGTGTGTGTGAGGGATCGCACAAGGTGGTCTTTCCTTATCAAGAAACATTCATCGCTTCTAAATATACAATCATGGGTTGGTCTAACACACACAGCAGTTCCTCTGAAATCCTATGACCTTTATTCATCAAGGCAGCATATCCCATTACTTTGAAGTTAACAAAACAATCAAGAATCCCAGTACTAATGGAATTACACATGCCCAGATGAATCAGATATCAGTTTGTAAGTAAAAAAGGTGACTGGCTTCTAAATTAATGTAACTGCTATATCTGTTCTACCAATGGTAGCCCTGCTCAGAACACATCCCAGCACATCGTGTCGGTACCCTATTTCTAAACTTCAAATGGAGTCTTTCCCAAAGAGAGGTTAGAAAATGTTATAGTGAATGAGGCTGCTTTGGATATGTAGTGAGAAAAACAAGATGTGGGTAAAACATGGTCTGCTTCCCCCTCCCCAAAAAAACATGAAAGCTGGTATTAAAATGAGACCAGATTGGGGGCACCTGGGTAGCTCAGTGGGTTAAAGCCTCTGCCTTCGGCTCAGGTCATGATCTCAGGGTTCTGGGATCGAGCCCCGCATCGGGCTCTCTGCTCAGCGGGGAGCCTGCTTCCCCCTCTCTCTCTGCCTGCCTCTCAGCCTACTTGTGATCTCTGTCTGTCAAATAAATAAATAAAATCTTTGAAAAAAAAATGAGACCAGATTTACTGTTTCCATCGCCAGAGGGCAAAAACACCACAGGAGAATGGAAACTCAAAGAACAACATTAGGACTCTTTGTGAAGTTTTCTAACAAATGGAAAGATTCGAAGCTGGAATGGGCTTCCTAGTTCAATGTGCCTCATGATGACAGACTTGAGAAAAAAGATGGCTCCCCAACAGGCAGGTCCCTAAGCAATTCAGATTTTAAGATAATCAGTGCCTGGTTGTATCTAATGCCTACTTGTCCCAGCAACTTAATAAATAAAAGGAAAATCAACTGCGCTATGTCCATAGTCATATTTGTCTTTGCCACAGAATGTCCCTTCTATAACCACCCACAGCGCTTCTTGGCTAAGACATCCCTAATCCTTGACTGACCAGTTAAGACTTCCTAAATGAAGGCAGGAGGAGAGAAGGGAAGACACAGGATTTTCCCGCCATGCAGAGTAATACACAATGTGTTGTGGTGGGACTTGTCACATGGATGGGATCCTCATTTCCACATGTTGCCCAGGTGGATCACCCACGATCTGGAGGAAATTTTAAACTCTCCCACCTGATGTGCTATGCTCAGACGTGCTATGAAAACTGACATTTACAATCTCACCACACCTTTTAACCTGAAACATGTCATTCAGATGCGATAGCCACAAAAACATGTACTTCCTGTGAGGCATGAAACAAGTCTTGTAAATTCCTTCCCACCCACCACATCACGGTCTTCCACACTGCTTGCAGTCTCAAAGCAACCTGAAGGAAAGGTAACCGAGTCTCTCTGGTTCTCCCCAACCCCATAACGCCTAGCTAGAAACCAGACAAATGAGAAGAGCTCCACCTCTTCTAGGAATTATAAATGTAAGAAGCAGACTGTACTCAGTGTACGTTCTTGTGGAAAACAACAATCTCATCTTTGAATTCCACAGAGGAAAGCAATTTTAGATGCTTACAATGGGAGATGTTCCCCTGGGGGGTAGGGAGATGGGGAGAAGGTAAGGACCTAGAGGAGAGAAACTATATCAAGAAGCCATTTTATTTTTTATTTTTTATTTTTTTTTATTTTTTTCACGGTACAGTTTTCTCTATTAAGGCTCAGATAAGCTGCCCACCCAGGTCAAGTACTCATGAGTGCCACAGTCCCCAGCTGAGGGGCGGGCAGGCAGGTGAGTCGGGGGCAGGGGCCTTCTGCATCCCCCAAAAGTGGGGCGGGGGAGGGGGCAGGATAACAGTGGAGGCCTGTGCTGGTCAACTGCTGGGGAGTGGGTGTGACCCAAGAAACCCCAGGTCCAGAATGCTGGGGATGCCCCCACTTGGGGGAAACCAAGGCTCTGCCTGCCCAGGTAGGGTCCAGGGAAAGCAAGAGGGTGCAGGCGCTCATGCCCCAGGCTGGTGGGTCTCCCGGAACCACCCCCAGGAGTGAGTGCTCAAGAAGCCATTTTAGATTTTAAAATAATTTACTTTTTAAAAGATTTTATTTATTTATTTGAGAGAGAGAGCAAGAGAGAGAACACACGGGGGAGAGGGAGAAGCAGACTCTGCTGAGCAGAGAGCCCAATGCTGGACTGGACCCCAGGACCCCGAGATCATGACCTGAGCCCAAGGCAGAGGCTTAACCCACCCAGGAGTCCCTTACAAATAATTATTTAAAAATAATAAATTATTTATTAAATAAAATATTGTTTGTTATTAATTATAATAATTAATAATAATAATTAATTATTATTATTATGCCCCTAACCGGGGCACTTGGGTGGCTCAGTGGGTTAAAGCCTCTGCCTTCGGCTCAGGTCATGATCCCAGGGTCCTGGGATCGAGCCCCATGTCGGGCTCTCTGCTAGGCAGGGAGCCTGCTTCCTCCTCTCTCTCTGCCTGCCTCTCTGTCTACTTGTGATCTCTCTGTCAAATAAATAAATAAAATCCTTTAAAAAATTATTATTATGAAAAACACACACAAATGATTTGAAGCTTGAGAATCTATCCCATTAGTAAATAGCTCTTCAAATATGCCTTTGCTTATTAATATACTCCAGCGTTTACAACCTTCACTTTCAAAAAAACATGACTTTGAATTCTGATCCCTCCTGAGTCTACGTACTCGTCCCCACCCATCCGCAGAAAAATAAAGCAGCAACTGACCCCCAGGCAGATTTAATAATCATTTACATCTTTTGAGAGAATAACAGCATATTTTCTGTTTTATCTGTATATACCTGACCTATACAAGATAAAATAAAATTATGTTTAAAAAATAAGCGGCACTTTTGCTAAAAATCATGTTTCTGTATGCTGTAACCCTATCCAGTGAAGAAGGAAACAGATGTGGATCTAGCAAGAGGCAATTCAAGTGCAGGCAGGATTAACAATTCCACCAGTACAAGCCAGATCACGTCTAGGTAAATTTTGCAAGTTTAAAATTGAATGAGATACTGCTAAAGTCACTTTTTAAAATATATATGATTTTTTGTAATTGAGATGTAAGTAACATTTAACATTATATTAGTTTCAGGTATATAACACAATAATTTAACATTTTTATATATTGCAAAATGATTACCACAGTATACTGTCTAGTTAACATATACAGCTTCTTAATAAAATAATATTTGCATATACTACCAGGAATCATCTTAATCCATTCACCTAAGAATTCAGGATAATTGCCCCCCACCCATATCACAAATGGTCTTAAAAGATTTGAACAATAAAAAAATACACCATTTCTTCTACAGTCATGTTCTCCTCTATCATGCAGGGATCCTCCCTACATTTGAGGATCATCCCTCTTTCTTTGATTTAAGCTCCCTTTCCCTTATGTAGACACTGGAAATTCTAAACCAGATTTCCTAGAGCTATATTACCAAACCAAAATGCTACCTCTTTTTCTCCAAATGGGAATGTCTCAGACTCTAGTTTCTCCTTTTAAACTTAATTTACTTTCATTATTCCTGTCTGAGTACTTCCCAGATTTTCTCTATTTCTCGTAAGTGCATTCATTTATCCTTTCATTCAAAAGTGACTTAAGCATCTAATGTGTATCAGGATAGGTATGCAATACTAATCAAGCTGAATGTATTCTACTCCTTGATGGAACTTCAGGCCGGTAGAGGACCCAAGGAGATAAGAACATTCTAAAATGCCCTATAATTTAAAAGTTGTAAATTGTGAAAGTGTCAAAAAAGACTCACTCAAGTTTCCATTGCTAGCATCCTCAAATAAAAACACGTTCTCTCTTAAAGCCAGGAGTTGTTTGAACTCTGACCTGCATCCATCTGATGGCATTCACCTCCTCGCCAAAGATCCCCCAACTTCTCATAAAAGAATATAGTCCTCGGGACGCCTGGGTGGCTCAGTTCGTTAAGTGGCTGCCTTCGGCTCAGGTGGTGGTCCCAGGGTCCTGGGATCGAGTCCCACATCCGGCTCCTGGCTCAGCAGGGAGCCTGCTTCTCTCTCCCACTCTGCCTGCTGCTCTCCCTGCTTGTACTCTCCCTCTCTGTTAAATGAATAAATAAAACCTTAAAAAAATTCTTTAAAAAAATAAATAAAAGAGACTTATCCTATGAGGCGCCTGGGTGGCTCAGTGGGTTAAAGCCTCTGCTTTCGGCTTGGGTCGTGATCCCAGGGTCCTGGGATCGAGCCTCGCATTGGGCTCTCTGCTCCGCGGGGAGCCTGCTTCCTCCTCTCTCTCTGCCTGCCTCTCTGCCTACTTGTGATCTCTGTCTGTCAAATAAATAAATAAAATCTTAAAAAAAAAAAGAATATAGTCCTCTTATTTCCCCTCCAACAAACTCTGCATTGTCTCATTCACTTAGCTAAACTGCAATCTTAGTCTTCACACATTAATACGTAGTTTTCCAAAGAAATCCTCCTGACACTAACTTCACATTCTGAACTCAGCATCAAAACTGCCATCTTTTCCCAGCTGTGCCACTCTCTCTTCTATGGAACGAGCTCATTCACTTTCCAGTTTGTAATCATGAAAAAGCAACAATCAAAGAAAGGAATCGGCCAGAAGCAGATGTCACTGAAGCCATGAGACATGGCTATTTTTAAACAATACCACAAACATCTAAATAAATATGGCAAATAAAAACATCACACCACGTCAACCTGAGAGGCTATCTTCCTCGAAGTACTGGCCTAAACAAACTAATTTCAGCTTGAGAATAAAGAAATGTCATCTTTCTCTACTGTCCCTCAGAACCTCAGCATTTTTAAGATTCTCTTGGAGGGGCTACTTTGTTTACACAAAACACAGCAAATTCTGAAGATGTTATATCTTTCCACTTTAAAATGGGATTCTGTAACCCACTGTCACACTTGATATATTCAGTAATGGGTGACTGGAGCATTTTGGAACTGTGTTAAATGATCACTAAAGAAATCACTAAACTTGGCGATTCACAGACATGTACCCTGGGGATAAAAATACTTTATATGTTTATAAAAAAAAAAAAAGAAATCACTAAACTATATACATATGTGTGTGTGTGTGTGTGTACATATTCATTTTGTTAAGTTCAAACAAATAAGTAAGCACATGACAGATAGTTAAATCTGGCCAGTTACAATGAGAATATCTAGTATTGATTTAGTGCATACTGGGCCAGGCACTGTTCAAAAATTTTCCATGTATTAATTAACTTAGCCATAACCACAACCTTAAGAGGTAGGTACTATGTATTACCCTGTTTCACAGATGATGATGCACGGAAAAGAGAAAAAAAATTTTAAAAACCCAAAACTTGTTTAACATCACATGGGCCATTAAGTAGCAGGATCATGATTCCAACCCAGGCAGTGGCTGACTGACTCTGAGCTTGGGGTCCAAAACATCAGGTCCTGCCAATTTCTTTCAAATGACAACTGTGATGCTCTCTCACTTTGTGACTCCAATAAACACAACCTAACCCTAAGGGTCAGGGAGAAAACAAAACAAAACAAAACAAAACAAATGGGGACTCAGCCCTAAGACTGGCTTTTTCCTAAAAACAACAAAAAAATAATCAACAACAAAAAAAGTTCAAAAATCAAGTGATAAATCGGTCTGGGGAAGAGCCAGATGGATCCAGTGTAAATTCCCACTCTGCAGCTCCAGCTGGTCTCACTGCCCGGAGCAATCATTCCATTCAGCTCCTGTAGACCCGAGAAAGCTGCTGTCGCACTCCTCATACTCGTCCCTGGCCACAGAAGTCTGCTAACAGTGGCTTTGACCTTTTTGTTTCCACTAGGAAACGTACCCTGTCTCTTTACCTCCTAACCTGCTGCTTCCTAATACATCTGAGGAAGAAGCCAAATCCTGTTTCTCAAAATTCCCCATTACCGGGTCAAAAACCTTCCACAATTCACTGCTGTCAGTAAGAAAACGTCCAAATTCTAACATCTCAAATTTGAGCTCTGCCGTAGTTTGACCCCTGTGTATCCCTTCTTCCTTTCTGCACGAATGCCCTGCTTCCATCACACTGGTCTAGACACTGTCTCCTGAACATACTTGTCCTTCTGAGTCCCATGACTATGAGCAAAGGCCCAGGCTATTCTCTCCACCAGAAAGGGCCTTCCACCCTGTTCATGATCCAACCACATCCTTTCTTTAAGGACAAGACTAAACTATTGGTATCCATTGTAACTCACTGAAATCCCATCCCCCTTCCCCTCCCCGTCCTCATCTCCTACCACAATCCCTACTACTCTTTCTCAGTGCGTTCCAGCATATTCTCTTCAGCGCTGTTCCTCAACACGCCAGGCAAACTTCCATTGCTGGACTTTTCTACTCGGAGCAACTTTTGCCGCACCCCCCAGTCACCAATATCATCAGAGATGCTCTTAGCCACGTTTTTGGAACTGCACTTGCAACTCCCTTTACATACATAAACTCTTCTTTCCTCCTTCCCTGATTTATTTAGCACTTATTGCCATCACTACCTAATGTAAGTAACTTTTGTTTATTTATCTTGCTTCTTGTCTCCTTTACTAAGTAGAATATAAGTTCCATGAGGGGAGGGAGTCTTATTGTTTTGCTCACTGCCAAATAGGTAGTATTTAAAGACTGTCCGACATACAGTAGGTGTTTAATAGTTGTTTGTGAAATGAATGAATAATTCCTTCTTATAACTCTCACTGTATATATTATTTACACTATCTATTTGGCACTTAAAATTATACTATGTAAATACTAAACTCTAGTTAATGATATGCTAAATGTTTAGGGGTGAAGGATAGTGTTATCTGCAATTTGTTTGTTTATTTATTTAGAAAGTGCATGAGTGGGGGGGAGGGGCAGAGGGAGACGGAGAGACAGAAGCTCAGGCAGGCTCCCTGCTGATGCAGAGCCCAACACAAGGCTGGATCCCCTGACCTCAGCACCACAGCCTGAGCAGAAACCAAGAGTCAGACGCCCACTGGACTGAGCCACTCAGGCGGCCTCTCCAATTTGTTCTTAAATGCATCAAAAATGTGAGATGGTTTGGAGCACAGGGTGGCACAGTTGGTTAAGCAGCCAACTCTTGCTTTCAGCTCAGGTCGTGATCTCAGGGTTGTGAGACTGAGCCCCATGTAGGGCTCTGTGCTCAGTGAGGAGTCTGCTTGAGATTCCCTCCCCTTCTCCCTCTGCCCCTTCCTGCCCCACGGGCTCTCTCCCTCTCTCTCTCCCTAAAATAAATAAATGGTATTTAAAAAGTAAGATGGTGGGACGCTTGGGTGGCTCAGTTGGTTGGACGACTGCCTTCGGCTCAGGTCATGATCCTGGAGTTCCGGGATCGAGTCCCATATCGGGCTTCTTGCTCAGCAGGGAGCCTGCTTCTTCCTCTGACCTTCCCCTCGCTCCTGCTCTCTCTCACTGCCTCTCTCTCAAATAAATAAAATCTTAAAAAAAAAAAAAGTAAGATGGTTCGATGGATGGGTAGAAGGACAGATACGTGGCAAAGTAAACACAATAAAACATTAATTGTAGAATCTATGTGGCAGTTATACAAATCTTCCAACTTTTTTCCATGCTTAAAAATTTTTATAATAGGGACGCCTGGGTGGCTCAGTTGGTTGGGCGGCTGCCTTCGGCTCAGGTCATGATCCCAGGGTCCTGGGATCGAGTCCCACATCGGGCTCCTTGCTCGGCAGGGAGCCTGCTTCTCCCTCTGCCTCTGCCTGCCATTCTGTCTGTCTGTTCTTGCTCTCTGGCTCTCTCTCTCTGACAAATAAATAAATAAAATCTTTAAAAAAAAAATTTTTATAATAAAATTTGGAGAAAAATATAACACTTTAGAAAGCCCTTCCCTGACTATATAAACTTCAGTTGCCCACCAACTATTCCTTATCATATCCCTCTGCTCTATTTTCTTCACAGTATTTCTCTCTAGAGGATGTTGTACTGACTGTCCTTTGCTTTCTGTTTTTATATACCTCCTTCTGTTTCTATATACCTTAGAATGCAAGCTCTCTGGGAACCCAAACATCATCTGTCACATCCTCTACTGTTTGCCCATCGCCTAGAATACTGCTTAGAATACAAGTGCTTAATAACTCCTAAGTAAGTAAATTAATGAAAAGGTGCCTCATGACACTACTTACTGTATAACTTATCAGTTTACACATGAATGTTTTACTCCTTTCCAAACAGATCACTAGTTCCTTGAAGATGAACTTGTTGTAGCTTTCTTAACATTTAGCAAAGTATTAGCTACAGAATTTTAGCTGCTCAAATTCTCATATTAAAAAATAGTCTACTGGCGACGTGGATGGAACTAGAGGGTATCATGCTTAGTGAAGTAAGTCAATCGGAGAAAGACAACTATCATATGATCTCCCTGATATGAGGAAGTGGAGATGCAATGGGGGGAGTTTGGGGGAGTAAAAGAAACAAGATCGGATCGGGAGGGAGACAAACCATAAGTGACTCTTAATCTCACAAAACAAACTGAGGGTTGCTGGGGGGAGAGGGGTCGGGAAAGGGAGGTGGGGTAATGGACATTGGGGAGGGTATGTGCTATGGTGAGTGCTGTGAAGTGTGTAAACCTGGTGATCCACAGACCTGTACTCCTGGGGATAAAAATACATTGTATGTTTATAAAAAAATTAAAAAAAATTATTAAAGGCAAAAAAAAAATTAGTCTACTGGGTGGCTGGGTGGCTCAGTTGGTTAAGTGTCTGCCTTTGGTTCAGGTCATGATCCAAGGGTTTTGGGATAGAGTCCCGCATCAGGATCCTTGTTCAGTGGGGAATCTGCTTCTCCCTCTCCCGGCACTCCTTACTGCTGCTCATGCTCTCTCTCTCTCAAGTAAATAAAATCTTTTAAAAAAATAATCTACTGATAGGTCAGTATTTTAAAATCACATAATAAATTTTTGGGGGGCATCCCTGGGTGGGCACAAGATGAAAAATTTTTATTATTGCATTATTATTGTTTTCTTTCCATATCTGTAAAATGTAAAGAATTAAAAATTCTTGAATGAAAATGGTCATATAAAAAAAAGGTATTCCTTCTTGATCACAGGACTTTATAAATTAGAAAGGATCTTACAAATAAATTAATCAAAAATTCTATTTTAGAGATGAAGAAAGTAAGGCAGAAAGAAAGAGTGACAAATCAAACATTGTAGAGGGAGATTAGTGACCAAGACAAAATGAGAGAATGGATCTCCCAGTTCCCTGAGTGAATAGTACAAGCCCGTGGGAATCTGGCAATCTCCATCTGGAGACTCCCGTTCTTTCTCTAGCTGGCTGCTGGCCACAGAAATCACTCTCCGTTGACTCAGTATTGACTTCTGGATGACAAAATTTTGAAGAAGTTTTTGTTATAATGTCTTGGCAGGAAACCTGTGTTCTCTCTTCTCTCTTTGCCAAATCCAAGAGATTTTTTTTTTTTTTTTTTTTTTTTAACTGTTTCAGACTGCTATAATCAAATTCAAGAATTGTTTAAAAACTTCTTTTTCTCACATTATCCCCTCACAGTCTTTCTGTCTCACCTCTGTGAAAACTGTGGAAAGAAGCCCGTGCTCCTCTGAAAGATGGGATGCAGAGGTGAGGCGGGGCTAGAGAGCATGCAGAGGGCATGCCCCGTGATCTGGGTAATGCTGGGGGGGGGGGCGCACTCCACCCAGCCATATGCATTCACCTTTCTCCCCTTCACCATTGCAGGTCACCAACATAAACAACTATCCTTCAGATACAAACTTCAAAGAACTCTTAAGAAAAGAGTGATGAAGAAAAGCTGTTTGGTCAACTGTTTTCTCAGGCTCACTAAAGAAACTAATTATGTAAGCTACTTTAAATGCAGGAATGTAGAAAGTCTTTTTCAGAGCCCGGAGGTTACACAGCTAACCATAGGAAATGACAGGAGAAGAGGAAATGCATGTTTCCCGTCAATATCTTCTCCCATGATCAGACTGAAGAGAGGGGAAAACATACTTTGGAGAGGCCAATCCATGCTTACAAAGCTCTCAACAAACATTTATTGAGAACTAGTCCTAGCAACTCGCTTTAGGAAGGTTGGGGGATGTTAGCCTGTGGCCACCTCTAAACCTTACCCCACTGCACATCGACATGTGCCTGCAAAGCCTTGTAACTTGCCAGGCCCCGACTTGCTTTCAAGACTCCATGCCTTTGCATTTACATAGTACTTAATATGTTCTAAGCACTCTATGAATGGATGGATACATCTATGTGCATACAGAAGTGATGTATATTTCTATAACCAAGCATCATTATATACTTAATATGTAATAAATTCTATACTTAATAAATACATAAACTAAGCAACACATTGTATCTTATGTAAAAAACTACATAAAAGTATAGTTATGTATAGATACATCCATGTGCATGCAATAATTTTTTAAGATTGACTTATTTATTTGAGAGAGAGAGAGAGAGAGCGTACAGGGAGGGGCAGAGGGAGAGCGAGAGAGAAACCTTAGCAGACTCTGTGCAGAGACTGGCTGTGCATACAGTATTGATATGTATTTCTATCACCAAGCATTATTACATGTTTCTTTTTTTTAAGATTTTATTTATTTGAGAGAGAGAAAGAGAGAGCACGAGCAGAGACAGAGGCACAGGGAGAAGCAGTCTCCCCACTAAGCAGGAAGCCCAGTGCAGGGCTCAATCCCAGGACCCCGGGATCATGACCTGACCTGAAGGCAGACACTTACCCGACTGAGCCACCCATGTGCCCCCCCTATATATTTCATATGTAATAAATTTTATACTTAATAAATATATAAACTAAGTAATATATAATCTATATCTTATGTAATATGCTATAAAAGGTACAATTAAATAATTACATCTAAATGTATTTAAAACACATGTATATGTAATATAATTATACTATATGTTATTATATGGATATATTATATATAGATAAAATTAAGTCATTTAATCATAAATGAATTATCATAAACTCTCTTACGAGATATTAGCTCCATTCTACAGATGAGTAAATCAAGACATGGAAGAGCTAAGTAATTTCACCAGGATGAAACAGATAGTAAGGGACAGAGCTGGCATTTAAACACCAACCTAGCTTCCAATGTCAAGGCATTAACCACTATGTTCCCTGTTCAACCTATTCAAAATCATCTACGTGTACGCTGTGATCACTGGCTTCCTCTGACAACAGTCTATCTTTATTCCGTCTTCCAACCACACATTTCTGATTGATGGCTTCTCTCACTGTACAGTGGTTTCATTTCTTACATGTTTCTATTTCTTCTGCCCACTTCCTGTCCCAACCCCCACCTCACCTCTACCCCTACAGAGAGGTAACTGAGGGAAGAGGCTCCTGTGTCTTATTCTTTATTTTCCTTGCACCAAACACAGTGGCTGGTACACAGCAGACTTCAAGAAACATTTGCTAGAGGAATGAACACCAGAACTTTAAAAAATAAAAAATAAAAAAAAAGGCAACAGAACAGTGGACAGTGTATCTCTCGGCACTGGAGTAAGACCTGTAGAAAACACTTCCTGGAGCAGCTGAAGGAGTCAGCAGGGCGTGTGGGACTGGAGTAGCCCCAAGACAGCTGGGATGCCCCGCTCGCATGAACTGGTCCAGTAGCCCTTTGGGCTTAAGTTGGTTTCTAAACAGGTATACATTCATCTGGTAAATATAAACTATGTATTACCTCTTTGACTGGGCATACATAACCAGTATTCCTGAACTATAGGATTTGGGTTTAGGTGAGAGGGAGAAGATAAGAAATTGAACAATTGAAATGACTCAGTCCCAATGAATACTATAGATAATTATCTTAGGGCTTCAGAGAAGGAGGAGGTCACTTGGGATAGCAACAGAAAGGAGGTGAGAGTTAAGAAACAGGCAGGTTTGTGTGAAGACAGCAATTTGAACTCATTTCAAAGATGAGCAAAAACAGGGCACCTCTTCCAACAAGAAATTAATATATTAACCAGCCTTTTGGATACTGGTCCATTGGTCATTTACACTTGTCACTATAAACTTCTAAAATAGTTTCTTATAAAATTCAAAATCCAATATTTGCTCTGTATTAATAATCTTTCTAGGGCTTTGTGATTCCTAAATTACTGAAACTGCAGAAAAGGAGCAAACCTAGAAATGTAAAAAAAAACAAAACCTATTCCTTTTGACCATTCCTGCTGACTTTTCATTGCTGTAGCCCTAATTATTTGAGGATTATTTGAGACAGAAATATCACCCCACAGAGGCTTAATTTACTGCTAAACATGTAATTTTTGAATAGTTTGGATGTTCCAACAGTTTTCTTTAAAAAAAAAATTTTTTTTTAATTTGAGAGAAGGGACGCCTGGGTGGCTCAGTTGGTTGGGCGGCTGCCTTCGGCTCAGGTCATGGTCCCAGCGTCCTGGGATGGAGTCCCACATCCGGCTCCTGGCTCAGCAGGGAGCCTGCTTCTCCCTCTGCCTCTGCCTGCCACTCTGTCTGCCTCTTGCTCTCTCTCTTTGACAAATAAATAAATAAAATCTTTAAAAAAATAAATAAATAAAAAATAAAAAAATTTGAGAGAGAATGTGAATGAAGGGGAGAGGTAGAGGGAGTGGGAGACAGGGAATCCCAAGCAGACTCTCCACTGAGCAAGGAGCCTGATGTGGGTCTTGATTCCATGCCCCTGAGATCATGATGGGAGCCCCAAAATCAAGTCAGACACTTAACTGACTGAGCCACTCAGGTGCCCCCCAAAAGTTTTCTTTTTGAGTTCTCTCTCTCTCTCTCTGCCATTCCTCTCAGATTTTATACCTTCCTTTATCCTCTCAGAAGTTTTCGTAGACCTCCCAGGGTAAGGGGAGAGGGGAGTCCAAAGCCATTGCCTCACTTAGACCAACCACAGAGATAAATGTCTCCGTACTATTTAGTGGAATACTTCAATCAAAGCTTATAAATATCAGAACAATAAAAAGATCTGGACAGGAAGTAAAAGGGAACATGAAATTTTCTCTTTAAAAAGCACACATTCAAACAAACAAATAAATAAAAAAGATTCCAGAATAAATAGAGTTGTATCGGACATAAGGTTGAAAAATAACCCTGTTGCATCACTTACTTGGTTGAAAATAAAAGGGACCTCTTTCTTCTCTCCCACTTTCATAGAGGAAATGGGGAATGTTGCTGTCCCTAAAGTTTCATCCATGACATAATTGGCATCCATTAGTGTGACCTGTAGAGATTAAAAGTTAGAGTACAAGAATACAATTTGTCTTCGATCTTTGGAAATTATATCTAAAATTTCTACCACACTTAAAAAAATGAGAGTTCTCAAATGATATTTAATAGCCAATCGAGGCCCTCAATATTCAACTGGCTGTAATACTTTGTCTTTTCTTTCTGACACTAAAACAATCATAAACTTTCTCATTGTCCTGATTGACTTATTCATTATCATGTTTTCAAAAATGGAACCTTGCCATTTTGGAGTATGAGAAATAAATTAACGCAGAAAAATCCACACAACCATTTTGGGAAAGATCTATTTTAACTTATTTTCAGGGTACTTATTTTCAGTTAGAAACTTTAGATTAACAAAGCTAACTTATTTTAAAGTTGGAATCCATTGATGATATCGTTATTCTGTTGTACTTGGACCCTCCTCTATATAACAGAAAATATGTTTTCTCCAAAGCACACGAGGAGGATAAAAGATTCTTCCCAGCACGACCTAACTCTTGTGCTTCCCACTGGACACTCACATCACTTCACGTAGACCATCCACAGCCCAGTGTTCCGGGCTGCACAGCTGGACCCCACCTACACCTGCCCAAGGGAAAAGAGGGCACGAAAGGGACAAGCTCAAACACCAGCTTCAACATGAATGATGGCCATCGAATGGTCCACAAATGATTCACTGACCTCCAAAACATTTTCCTGGTTAGGATCCAAAATAAACTCGAAGGTCTCATTCCACACAGGGTTTATGTCATTATTGAAATGTCTTGTTCTCTTCCTGCTGTCAGGGGTGGAGGAGATGAAAAGTTCCACATACGGATCTGGAGTGTCAACTGTAGACAGTAAACACAAGTGAGAAGGATGCAAAAATGTGATTCATAATGCCTAATTTGTTTTTATTAGTATGTGTTGTCAGATTATTTTTAGTGAATCTTTAGGAACATATTTAAAATATCTGAAACGATATACTCTACAAGGGAAGAACACCATAGTTTAGCTACTTCTTATGTGTTATGTCCCTGCCCATCATAATAGTCCTGGGAGAAGAAATCATTTATGAGGTGATTTACTCAGAATTCCTCTATTCACCTAAAGGATATGTTCAATCAACACCTCAGGGGAACTGCTAAATGATGAGAACAGTCTCACCCAGCTAACTACAGTATAACCTTCACCTTGGACAATGATGGTGACAAGACCATGGGTTCAGGATCATGGTGCTTGTTTACATTAGAAAAATTATCCTAATTACTTTATTTGCCAAACAAAATAATGAAAGTCAGTGTGAGATAAATATTGTTTGTAGTTATAGGGTTGCCTTGTATAGCTGTACAGGTTGTACACTGAACAACTCTTAGCGGGCTGGCATTTGTATTAGTGATCAACAGATATTTTTTAATTTATTATAGAAGTATTCAGTCAGGGGGCGCCTGGGTGGCTCAGTGGGTTAAAGCCTCTGCCTTCGGCTCAGGTCATGATCCCGGGGTCCTGGGATTGAGCCCCGCATCAGGCTCTCTGCTCAGCAGGGATCCTGCTTCCCTTCTCTCTCTGCCTGCCTCTCTGCCTACTTGTGATCTCTGTCAAATAAATAAAATCTTTAAAAAAAAAAAGAAATATTCAGTCAGATGGAAGTGGGTGTCTCAAGGAAGTGACAGCTTTTCTCTTGTACATAAAGGCCTGCTGGAGTCAGGGTATGGTGTGGGTGCCATTTTAAACAGAAGGAAACAATGGTAAATAAAGGAACTATTTAAATTTCTTCCCATTATATATTCAGATAGCAACAAGGCAACTGACACGAAGTAGTAGAAACACTCATCACTCCCTCCTTAATAGTTCCACTGAATCCTTCACCATCTTACAACATTGCACACACTATATTTTATGGATGTAATTATACATTTATCTGTCTTTTCCTACAAGACTCAACAACTTGAGGACAGTGATCAAGTCTTACTCATTTTTATCTCTTCAGAACCTAACAACTATCATAATACTCAAAAATCTCCTAACTTAAAGACTCAACTTTTCTCTTTAACACATCCTTTCCCATGTAATCATTGCAATTCATAACTATAAAAACCAACAGTTGAGTAATGACTCCTAGGATCTCTGTTAAGCACTTTACACACATTAATTTGGTTCAAATCTCCCAAAGGTGGTACAAGTAAGTGCTCTGTTTCAGTGTTGAGGCCACAGGAACTGTGTTAAGCAATCTGTCTAATATCATCCAGCTAGTAAGTCTCAGAGGAAGATCCGACTGCAACAATTATTCTCTTAATGACATCATGCTCCTAAGTGCTAAAGACGAGATCATAAGGTAGGCATTGGTGTGAAAAGAGGAGCTGAACTTAGTTATGGAAAAAGGGGGGAAAGGATAGAGGGAGGAAGGTACGAGGGGGGAGGGAAAGAGAGGGAGAGAGGAAGGAATATAAGTGGTGAGAGCGGGGAGGGGGTGGGAGAGGGAGAGAAAGTGAGAGAGAAGGTGGTGTAGAGGTCCACACAGAAAGATATAAAAATTGAAAACAAAGGAAAAGCAAAAATAATAGTTCTCAAATTATTGCTCTTCAAAGAAAAATTTTTTAAAAAATATATTTTGTCTTTCAACAGTAGTTATGGTCATCAAACAATTTAACCAATGCCCTTCACTTAATTTTTAAGCACTTCATAGTTCTATGCGGCGAACACATTTTTTAAGTATGGATTTTTTTAATGATTTTATTTATTTATTTGACAGAGAGAGATCACAGTAGACAGAGAGGCAGGCAGAGAGAGAGAGAGGGAAGCAGGCTCCCCACTGAGAAGAGAGCCCGATGCGGGTCTCGATCCCAGGACCCTAACATCGTGACCCGAGCCGAAGGCAGCGGCTTAACCCACTGAGCCACCCAGGCACCCAAGTAGGGCTTTTTATTGTAAAGTGGAATGATCTACAAACGAGGTATATGCATTTGGAATTGTCCTTTATTTAATTTTCTCACTTGGACTTAAATTTCTCACTTGGACCTCAAAAGAGTACAGTATAAATGCCTAGGGTTCTGGTTAAAAGTGCAGACCATTGACCCTCATCCCCTAAGACCTATGATCGGTAGAGCTGCAGAGGGCCTAGGCATCTGCATTTTAAACAAATATTCTAGCTGGCACTGATGTAGATCACCTCCTGTTCATACTTTTGATCCTGTTTTAAGAGAAAAGGAAATAGGCAGTTTGGGATATTTACTTATTTATTTTTTATTTTTACAGAGGTAGAACTGGCATGTAATATTACATGAGTGGAAGGCATCGGACGTGTTGGTCTGAGACACTTATATATTGCAATCTCTAACTCAATGCTTCTCTCTCTCAAGAGGATCACGGAAGGCAAACTAGAAAACAAGAAGACTGAACAGGAAGGAAGGCAAGGAGAAATGGGCCCAAGAAGAGAAGGGCATGTGACAAGGTGACCCTTCCCACCTCCTCAACCAACGAGGAGACATTCCTTTGCCTCAACCATATTTCTGCCATGGTGCTAGAGCACCATTTGCAATTTCTGATTGCAAATCAGAAATAAAACGACATATTTAGAACAGCAGGTGGTGAAAGATCATCAAGAAAAATATTTTTCCTCTTTTGAGTAGAAGTCAGCACATGATTCAAGGAAAAGATTCAGTTGGGACTTCATGTTAAACGTATAAAACTGTAGCTCTTCTTCATCCCACAGGGCAGGTTCTTTCTCATGGGGCTAATGCTCTTTTCTATCTGTTTCCCCAAAACATGAGAAAACCCAAAACCAAGCCAAAAAAAAAAAACTCTGGAAAACAAAAAGTGTCTGGGAAGAGGAGGCATGCAAACGGTACACATCACTCATTCATTCAACAAGCATTTGAGTGCCTGCTTTATGCCAGGAACATCCTATCAAGCAGCCCAACATGAAACTACAGATTTGAAAGATGGGAGTGAGTCAAATGCTAACAACCTAATTTTAGAGGCAAGAGTAAATGCGAGGCAAGCAGATACATTACGCCAGTGACTAGTAACTCAGTCACCGGGTTATTACCCACAAATAAAGTCAAATCGTAGGCGGAGAAATTGCCTTTGAGGCTTGGTCTTCATTTGAATCTGAGGAGAGGAGGGAGAGGTTTTCTCGGGCCAAACGAGAAGGAGAGAGCAGAAAGTTATGCTCCTTGGGAGAAAACATGTTGGAAAAGAACGTGGCAAAATGAGGAAGCATAAGTCAGTCAGGGAGTGAAGCAGTGTTCAAGGCATTCCGGATGCTCTGTGCAGATCCTATACTTCGGCAAATTCTAAGTCCGACCAAATGATAAAGAAAATAGCATACAAGATGCCAACACTACACTTGGTATCAAAACATCCATAGACAGACCTTTTTTGGGGGGAGTGGGGAGGTAAAGGGATAGAAGTATTTTAAGTGAACATATAGCAAAAGCTCTCAAGAGTGAGAGGGGTCCCCACGGGGTTGGCCCTGAAGGCTTTCAGGGCTGGTCTTTTATAGAATGCTAACCTGGGGCCTTAAATCCTTCTACCATCTCTGCTGTTATCACCATCGAGCAAGGACTAGTCATAACACCTTCAGTGGCTTACTTCCTTTTTAGGGTTTGGTTATTCTTTGCTGGTCACAGGTGATTCTCATAAAAAGACACCCACCCCACATGCCTAGGGCAGGGTGGTCTGGTTTGTTCCCTTATCTCTGGTTTCCCCCCACCTCCACATTGTTGGGATTTCTGTGAGCCTGATCACCTAGCCACCTCTCTATCTCTCCCTACCTAGCCGCCTGTCCCTTACTCGTTCCTCTCCCTGGAACAGTAATCCTAACTGCCCTTAGGGAGCGGGATGATGACAGCTCTGGCTGCTTCCTGCTGAAATGGGGAGGCGGGCTGTATCGCAGTTAGAATCTATCCAGGGGTGGATCCAGGGGTGGGTCCAGGGGCCCGCGGGATGGCTCTAGGGGGGTCCTGATGGGCAGCAAATGGTACATACATCAACACATGCAAAAGGATGAACATAAAACATGTATGAGGCCCCAAATCATGATCCCGTCCCTTAACTAAGATCCCCAATTACCAATTTTGTCAAACACATCAGTGGATATCTTGATCAGACAGACCTTTTTATTTTTATTTTTTTATATTTTAATTTTTTATTTTTTTTATTAACATATAATGTAGTATTAGCCCCAGGGGTACAGGTCTGTGAATCACCAGGTTTACAAAAAAGACAGACCTTTTTTATTTTTATTTTTTTAAAAGATTTTATTTAGTTATTTGACAGATCACAAGGAGGCACAGAGGCAGGCAGAGAGAGAAGAGGGGAAGCAGGCTCCCTGCTGAGCAAAGAGCCAGATCCCAGGACCGTGGGATCATGACCTGAGCGGAAGGCAGAGGCTTAACCCACTGAGCCACCCAGGTGCCCCAAGACAGACCTTTTTTTTAAAAAGCAAATTAGAATCTAGGTCATGGGACGCCTGGGTGGCTCAGTGGGTTAAGCGGCTGCCTTCGGCTCAGGTCATGATCCCAGCGTCCTGGGATCGAGTCCCACATTGGGCTCCTTGCTGGGCAGGGAGCCTGCTTCTCCCTCTGCCTCTGCCTGCCACTCTGTCTGCCTGTGCTCGCTTGCTCTCTCTCTCTCTGACAAATAAATAAATAAAATCTTTAAAAAAAAAAAAGAATCTAGGTCAATTGTCACTCTGGATTCCGCTTTTCACTTTTAAACACAGTCAATATTCCGCAACTCTTGTCAAGAAGGGGTAGTTTCCTGAGTTTCTCCCATTGCTTCATTAGCGAGAGACCTCAGCGTGAAGTTGTCAAAGGGTGCTGGGCAGTCGAAAACCACAGCCAGCTGCAAACTCTGATAGGGCCAGTGGCATCCCAGCTGATCTTTGCAAGTTGGGAGAAACATCCCCAGCAGCGGCGGACGCCGCAGGGTGAAAAGGAGTTTTAGGACCCGAGTCTGACATCGGATTACGATCATCACAGGGCTCACTTTCTTCATATCATCTATAATCTTCATTGGCTTCGGAAAGAGAAAGCTTCAGGGAAGCTTTGGAAAGGGAAAACCGTCCATTTAGACAACAAAGCTAAGCCCAGTGCTTTAGATACATCCATTAAGGGGAGAAGAAAAAGGCAAATGCAGGAAAAGAAATGTTCGGGTTTTTTTTTTTTTCCTCCTGTACACTTATTTCATTTTTTTTAATAAAGATTTTATTTATTTATTTGTCAGAGAGAAAGCGCGAGCGAGCACAGGCAGACAGAGTGGCAGGCAGAGGCAGAGGGAGAAGCAGGCTCCCCGCCGAGCAAGGAGCCCGATGTGGGACTCGATTCTAGGACCCTGGGATCATGACCCGAGCCGAAGGCAGCCGCTTAACCGACTGAGCTACCCAGGCGTCCCCACTTATTTCATTTTTGTGAATTAAGGCCTATAGGGTAACTGGGTGTTGAGTCACCAATTTGGCTTCACTTTGATTGGTTCTAGCCAAACACGTGGTAAACCAGAGAAGTAAGGTGCGGGCGAAGAGGTTCTCACCTCTCATCCTTTTATTTAAATGCTGACAAACAAAAACGTTGCAAGTGTGGGATACAGATCTTCGTTTTCTCCTATGAGATGAAATGAAACTACATGTACTAGAAATAGCTTCAGAAATCCTGGGTTGTAAACCCTCTCCTAAAGCAGTTACGTTAGTAGTTTAAGGAGTGCCTACCTAAATTAATAACAGGTCCATCTGTCATTTCAGCTTTGTCTGAGCAAAATATTATGTGATTCATGACAGGGGCTGATGGCAGCTTCTACACTCTCTTAAGTTCTATTTTAAATGTCCTCCCTTTGCTTTCTCATATCCACTTTGCTCAGCAACTTAAACCCTCTGCTTTAAATAACGATGACCTACAGCTTGTTATAATTCTTGTAATAAACAGAAAAAAAAAATTCCCCAAGGGGTAGTTCTCCCAAATTCACAGTCAGAATATCACTTCGCAAATAGCTCTTACCGCTGATGGTGAGCTCAAAGTGGATTTCTCAACATGCGTTCCTCTAAACCATCTTCACAGAATCATCTAGAGTGTCGAAAATGCAAACACTTGACATCTTCAGTAACTTAACCAGGTGATTCTTACATACACAAGTTTGAAAAACACGGTTTAAAGTATTTATTATTAGGGGGGCTCCTGGGTGGCTCAGTCATTAGGCGTCAGCCTTCGGCTCAGGCCATGATCCCAGGGTCTTGGGATCGAGCCCTGCATCTGGGCTCTCTGCTCAGCGGGAAGCCTGCTTCTCCCTTTCTACCCCCCCTGCTTGTGTTCTCTCTCTCTCTGTCAAATAAAAAATAATCTTTAAAAAATAAAGTATATATTATTAGAATAGACTAAACAACACTGATATGAGTTAACAGCCACAGAAAAGCAGAAACACTTTGGCACTGGGAAGTCAGCAGGCCTACTAACCTGTCATGGAGTTATTCTGCCCATAGGCCATACTAAGCGCAATCCAGTAACTCACTTCCGTTTCTTTCCAGCTATTAAAGACATTTCCAAGTGGTCACATGAAAACAAATCCAAGAATAAGGTACGTGGGGTGTCTTCGTTGGCAATCTATGGAAGGTGACGGGCTGATAATTCAAGCATTCTGCTTCCATCACCACCAAAATAGGAATACCACAGTCAAGACCAAAAATTAAATAACAATTTGTTGAAATAAATGAATCTGAATTGTCCTCAAATGTCGTCCTTCCTTTGAAATATTTATGATTTCATGACAATGCTAATTATGTGGAGAATTTCAATCTTTTTTTTTTTTTAAGATAATTTTTTTTTTTAAGATTTTATTTATTTATTTGAGAGAGAGGCAGTGAGAGAGCATGAGCGAGGAGAAGGTCAGAGGGAGAAGCAGACTCTCCGTGGAGCTGGGAGCCTGATGCGGGACTGGATCCCGGGTCTCCGGGATCATGACCTGAGCCGAAGGCAGTCGTCCAACCAACTGAGCCACCCAGGCGTCCCAAGAATTTAAATCTTTTTGACTTAAAGGTTTAAAAACTTAAAGGGTTTGTGATGGCCAACCTTTCCGCTTTTCCTGTACCACGCTGGCCGAGTGGCTGGCCAGGAAAGGGATTGTTAGCCTCATAATAAATGTATGAATATCAATAGCAGTTTAGTTCTTTTTTTAACGTGCAGTTTTTGTTGAAGGGTAATATACAGGCTTAAGAGTTAGCAGATCATAACTGTAGTCTGTTGAGTTTTCAGGTCAAGATACGTAACATTACCAGCATTCCAGAAGCCTCCCTCAACTCCCTCCAGAGGGTGACTACTACTACCCTGTCTTCTATCACCAGAGAATATTTTTACCTGCTTTTTATCATTATATAAATAGAATCAATAGCACAATATGTACCACCATTATGTTCGTGAGATCCATTCACGCTGACATGTGTAAAACAACGTGTTCATTATTATTGATGTAAACGGTTCCATTGTATAAATGAATATTCCATAAAATGTTTATCCATTTCACTGTTAACAGACATTTGGATTGTTTCCAGTTTGGGATATTACCAATGGGGCTGCCATGCACATCCCTGGACATGGCTTTGGTCACATACACATTTGTATACACATGTATCTGCTGCAAGATTCCTATGAATTAGATTACTTAGAAATGAAATTATTATGCCATGGTACATACCCCCTGGTGTTAACAGTCACAGGACAGCACATCCTTCCCATACTTAATACTCTCAGTCTTGTAATTTTAACCATCTGGTGGATCTATAATGGTATCTCTGTGGATTTATTTCATACATCTTTGATGACTATGAGGTTGAGTACGTATTCACATGCTGTTGTTGTTTTTTTAAGATTTTATTTATTTATTTGACAGACAGAGATCACAAGTAGGCAGAGAGGCAGGCAGAGAGAGAGGAAAGGAAGCAGGCTTCCCTCTGAGCAGAGAGCCCGATGCGGGGCTCGATCCCAGGACCCTGAGATCATGACCTGAGCAGAAGGCAGAGGCTTAACCCACTGAGCCACCCAGGTGCCCCTTGATCTTATCTTTTGGAACACCTGGCAATTCTCAGCAGAATGCCAGACTTTTTTTATGAAAATCTGTGAGGCAGCTAGATCTACCTCCACAGAGCACCCAGCTTATCTTCTGGCAGGCAGTGAGAATAGGACACATCTCCTCAATTTAACCGCAAATCTCAAACTTGAGATTGACTCAAATCCTTGCAAGTTTTGCCTACCTCTTGTTCATTCCCACTGTGTAGTAGGCTTACATTTGGCAGTTCTGATCTCCAGTATTTTTCCGTCTTAGCACCGTGAGGCTGCCAAAATCTCTGCTTTGTTTTGGGGGGATTTTATGTTTGCTTTTCAGCCTGTTCCCCTGCACAGATTAAGACTGGCTACTGGACGTTTTGAAGGAGCGCTCTTTCAGCTTCTCTAGGCTTCCCTTCTCTCAGAGAGCTTGCCCATCAATTCTAACTGGCTTAGTTCCGAAACGCAGTTTTTGTGTCCCCAAGTCCTTCGAGATTGCCAAAGCTCTGCTGAATTCTCTGCCTCTTCACTGCCTAGCTACTTCCCACATCCCTGTGTCCCGGTTACCCCCCAAACCCACCTAGATCCAGTAGTGGATTGACGGGGGAATCGGCTTGCAGAATCCTGGGCCTACTTCAGTGACTTCTTTTCTCTGGGACATTGGTCCTTCAAATCCCAGTTGACAGTGGCTTTTTAACCCTTCAGACATTTTAAAAATTAATTTAATCTGTGGCTTCT
The DNA here is from genome assembly GCA_004024625.1 of Mellivora capensis. Classification (NCBI taxonomy): domain Eukaryota; kingdom Metazoa; phylum Chordata; class Mammalia; order Carnivora; family Mustelidae; genus Mellivora; species Mellivora capensis. The sequence goes on along the minus strand of PISX010015136.1, from coordinate 16,966 downwards.
AAGTTGCACTTAGGGGAAATGAATGCTCTGCTCCTAGTTACTTCAGCCCATTCCAATGACCACTGAGTCATCAACCTGACCCAACAATACTAATCCCTTATTCCTTTTATTTTCACTCCTCACATGACTGTCCAGAAACTCACTGCACTTCTCAAGTTCCCTATCCACACTCCTCATCCAAGGTCAAGTTCCCTATCCACTCCTCCTCATCCAAGGTCACAACTCAGACTCATCCTTCCCTGGGAAAACAAAAGGAGAGGATTAGATGTACTCATTCAATTTCCCTTCCACATACCTCACAACCATAAAGTAATATTTATAATTAGAAAATGTATTTATTCATACTTAATGATCTATTTAAAATAATTCATACTAAGACCTTCAAGTCATAGAAGAAAAAGGCTCTATACCCTCTTCTTTCAATTTCATACTATTCTCTACCTCTTCTATTTCTCATTCATCCGTAGCCCCAAATTGAATCTGTAATTATTTGCTTTGCCCTGGCCACATCTTCTCAACCTATAAACACATACAGATCAATAACAAAATACACAAAATTTCATTAATTTTGCCAATTCCTCAAGATCCTTCCTATCCTCAGCAAAGAGTCTAGAAAAATAAATGTAGTCTATACTGGGGCGGCTGGGTGGTGCAGTCAGGTAAGCATCGACTCTTGGTTTCAGCTCAGGTCATGATCTCAATATCTGAGATCCAGCCCTGCATCAGGGCTCCGTGCTCAGCAGAAAGAGTCTGCTCGAAATTCTCTCTCCCCCTCTCCGTCTCCCCCTCCCGCTATGCTCTTGTTCTCTCTCTGTCAAATAAATAAATCTTTTTTTTAAATGTAGTCTAGGGGTGCCTGGGTGGCTCAGTGGGTTAAAGCCTCTGCCTTCGGCTCAGGTCATGATCCCCGGGTCCTGGGATCGAGCCCTGCATCAGCTCTCTGCTCAACGGGGAGCCTGCTTCCCCCTCTCTCTCTGCCTGCCTCTCTGCCCACTGTGATCTCTCTCTCTCTCCAATAAATAAATAAAATCTTTAAAAGAAAATGTAGTCTAGGGACGCCTGAGTGGCTCAGTTGGTTAAGCAGCTGCCTTCGGCTCAGGTCATGATCCCAGCGTCCTGGGATCAAGTCCCACATCGGGCTCCTTGCTCAGCAGGGAGCCTGCTTCTCCCTCTGCCTCTGCCTGCCACTCTGTCTGCCTGTGCTCGCTCGCGCTCTCTCCCTCTCTCTGACAAATAAATAAATTTTAAAAAAAAAGAACTTATAAAAAAAAAAAATGTAGTCTATACTGTTTCTAATCCCATCATCTTATAAAATGCTGACGCATTGTGCTCCGCCTCGTTCTATTACATAATCAGTTAATTTCCCTATTGTAACTTTTTTCTCAGCTTTATTGAGATATGAGATGTACAACATGATTATTTGATACACATACTGCCAAGTGATTACCACAGTAGGGCTGGTTAGCAACTCTATCATCTCCCACAAATACCATTTCTTTTTGTGATGAAAACCTTGAAGATCTACTTTCTTAGCAACTTCCAAATTGCTAATATTCTAAATACTGTATTATTCCAAATGCTGCTAATATTGTTATTAGCAATTGTTAACTATGTTATTGTTATTGTTAAGTACTGTTCACAGTATTTTTTTGTTAACGTATTGTTAATGATGTTATATATGTTAACATATGTTAACTATGTTGACAATACGGTAACAGTATTGTTAGCTATGATCACCATGTTTTAATTGGATTCCCAGAATTTATTCATCTTCTATCCTTTGAGGGACATCTCTCTATACCCGCCCCCCACTACCTGAGTTCCCGGCAACCATCACGCACCTATTGTAGCTTCAATATAGAAATCAATGAGCTTTTTCTCAATGCAAGAGCCTTTGTGCAATAAAAGATATTACTCTTTGTGATTTCCTACCTAGTTCTACAAATGTTCCCTTAGTATATCTTTCTCTACCATTTTCCTCCTCAATTCACACTAACTTGTGGCTTTCATGTCACATCGCTTAGAAATCCCTCAAAAGAGTCCTTCAAGATGAAGTGAACCCCTTAAAAAAATGAATGCTCATGTAGTCAAAACCAACTTGTAAAGGAATGACCCCGTTATTTACAGTCTTAAAAAACACACTCAAAATGTACCCTTCAGATCATGTGACACACATGAATCCTGCAGTTTGATTAATCTCAGATCCTTTAAAACTGATAGTCTTCAAGGTTTAAACAGCAGTCATAATGTATTCATTCACTCCCTCAAGGCTGCAAGAAGGAGGTGGTATAAGACAAACATGAGATTCTTGATCCCATGTCCATATAACTCCTGTTGCTGAGTAATACATTTTTAAAGGCTTCCATCTTTTTTTAACCATTCTGAATCAATTCAGTAAGTCCTTTAATCCTCTCTTGGCTCTAGTTTACGCATAAATAGGACACTCCCTAATCTACAGCTCTGAGCCCCTCTGTCTTCTGAGATTTTGAATCTGTTCTTGAAAGCCTTGAAAATACCTTTCAACATGTACAAAACAAATTCATTTCCTTTCCATCTTTCTTTCCTTACCTTCAAGAAAAAAGAAAAACAAAGCAAAATAAAACAAAACACTAAAAGTAAAAACTTGTTATTTTTCCTGGCTTTCCTATTTTACTTCATGGAGCCCCTCACTCCCAGCCATCAGAGCTGGAAACAGGAGACTCATTCTCTTTTCGTCACAGCTCCTGTACCCAATCTGTCTCACCGATTCCACCTCTCACGTGTGGGCTGTCACCTCTGCTCCCTCAAGCCCACTTAAAACATCACCGTCCCCTTCAACTAAGCAATAACTCTCACCTGGACCTGTCACATAATCTCGTAGTTGCTTATTTTCCCCACATTCACACCACTCTTTGTAATGCCTCCACCATAAGGCCACAGTCCTCTTTGTGAAACACACTCTTGTCCTTCACAGACTAGGGCTGGGAGGGCAGGCCTAAGCGTGGTTAGAAAGGGCTTACAGAGGGGTGCCTGAGTGGTTCAGTGGGTTGACCCTCTGCCCTCAGCTCGGGTCATAGTCTCAGGTCCTGGATCAAGCCCCAAGTCGGGCTCTCTGCTCCGTTGGGAGCCTGCTTCCCCCAATGTCTCTGCCTACTTGTGATCTCTCTCTCTGTCAAATAAATAAATAAATAAATAAGATCTTAAAGAAAAAAAGAAAAGAAAGGGCTTACAGAGCCCCCCTCACTGGACCCCAGGTTCCCCTTCCAGTCAGTGACCCTCCTCCACCCCTCAGCGGGTAACACTTAAGCCATGAGGCATCTCTGGAATCCACACATTTCAAACATTCCATACAGTCACACTGGTGACCGAAGCATTGGTTCTGAGTAAGAAAACATGGATTCTCTTCTACTTGTGCATATCCTTATGCTTTCTTTTCTTTTCTTTTTTTTTTTTTAAGATTTTGTTTATTTGAGAGAGAGAGAGTCTGAGAGAGAGAGATCAGTGGGAGAAGCAGACTCCCTGCCAAGCAGGGAGCATGATGCGGGACTCAATCCTGGGACTCCAGGATCATGACCTGAGGCGAAGGCAGTTGCTTAAACCAACTGAGCCACCCAGGTGCCCTCCTCATGCTTTCTTCTGACATTTTAGCTGATAACTAAACATTATTAAGTTGTGTCCTTGTCCTAAGAATTTTCAAGGGTCCAAATACTATACACATAAAAGGACGAGTGGAATGAGATGTTCTATTTTTCCCTTATCCAGTTCACACTTCCCTAATCAACTAGTTGTTTTGTTTTCTTATCAGGTTAAGATTGTCCACTATAATCATGTTCCCTAAAGGCCACATCTATATACATCTCCGTAAAATAAAAATAATTCCACATCAAGCTTCAACTTGCTGATTTAGGAATTATTATTCCCATCATGTAGGTGAGGAAGCTGAGATTCCGAGGCATTTAGTAACTTGAGCAAGGTCATTCGGAGACCGGATTTTAGCCTAGTCTTTCTGAAGCCAAATTCCTTGCTCTTTCAAATACATCAACACTAATAACTCTTACCTATTTTGCCTCTATTAACCTGTAAGCTCCACGATGGCAGGAACCACACACTTCCTATTCACTACTGAAGTCTAGCATAAAAGCTGAGACATTATAGGAACACATAAATATTGATGAAGTAATGGGCGATGGACTAGCTCTGAGCAATACTGCAGAAAAGGTGATCTTTACTTTAGGTACATCAGCCTTCCCTCTAACTTCTCTCTACTTGTGGCTAGTATGTCTCAACCTTCCTGGAGCTCTGTCCTACCCCATTCATTTGTATTTTAATGTAAGTCAATGCCAGTCATTTCTTCCAAATGAATTTGCATTCAACCTTTACTTCCAAGCTCTAAATGCAAATATAATAATAAACCTTTGAATCCCATCTTGCCTCCCTTAATAACTCCAAGGAACAGGGTAGAGTGTCAAGGGACTTGTTTGCAGACAGGAGTCCCTGCTTCCTCCAGAAAAGGCTCAGAGTTGGAATTGTCATGAGGACAGATGCTGAAGGAGAGTCCCTACAAATTGCTAGAAATGCGGAAGCTAGAAAAGTTAGCGAATTCAAAGTGGTTTCGTAAAACAGAACTTCAGCCATGATTTTGTATACACTGGAGAGAGAAGAGCAAAGCCCTTACAACGAGAGCAGCAGCATCTAGCAACTCAAATCCTCACAGAATACCTTTCCCTCATCCGAAATTACAAAGCACTTTGCTACAGTAGCTGGACTGTAGCCAGTGAGGTGTTTTTTTTTTTTTGGTCTTTTGTTTTTGTAGCCAATGAAGTTTATCCAAGGCATGGCTATTGCTAATTGAAATTACAAAGCAGTTTTATTAACACTATCTTTGAATCCCTTGATCAGGCAGAGTCTCCAATTTGAACTCTCCCTATTTTTTCATCTTTCTTTTTCTCACAGCCTCAGATCTATAAAAGCGGTTTCTCAGGTCACATGTTTCCTTCTGTGAGGGGACATGGAACCGTCAGAATGTAGCGTCAGCCAAATGGACGCCAGGAAGCAAGCCCAGTGGCACCTACACACAAATGACTGGTGCTGCTGGGACCCAACAGTGGACTCAGTACATTGATGACGCGGGCTACCATCCAGCATATGGTAAAACAGCAGCAGCAACAAGCTTCCTGGGAAGAACGTTGATATTCATGAGAAAACAGAGAAAGATCAATTCAAAACAACCCAAAGCCAGCAAACACCAATCTAGAACAGAACTGAAATTTCGCTTGCTACCTGCCTTGCCTTTTAGCTTCACTCTCTGCGATACCTTCTTGGAAGGAAACAAAAATACCTGCTTTATCGGTGTCTATGTCTGGGTGTTTTTATAAGTTTAGAATCCAGGAATGTTTCTTGGCATCTGTTTATGTTGGAGAGGAAGGACCTGTTCTCTAAAAATTCTTACATAGGATTAGAAAACATACTAATTTATTTATATTGCTAATGGTAGCTATACGGATTTAGCCATAGATACGCATTCTACCCTACAAAAGAATGATTCTTATTTTTTTTATTAACAAAGGAGTTCTCGGGGCGCCTGGGTGGCTCAAGTGGGTTAAGCCTCTGCCTTCGGCTCAGGTTATGATCTCAGGGGCCTGGGATCGAGCCTGCTTCCCCCTTTCTCTCTACCTGCCTCTCTGCCTACCTGTGATCTCTGTCTGTCAAATAAATAAATAAATAAATAAAATCTTTAAAAACAACAACAACAACAACAAAGGAGTTCTCAACCTTGACACTACTGACATTTTGGGTCAGATAATTCTTTTTTTTTTTTTTTTTTAAGATTTTATTTATTTATTTGACAGAGAGAGAGACCACAAATAGGCAGAGAGGCAGGCAGAGAGAAGGGGGGAGCGGAAGCAGGCTCCCTGCTGAGCAGAGAGCCCAATGTGGGACTCAATCCCAGGACCCTGAGATCATGACCTGAGCCTAAGGCAGAAGCTTAACCCACTGAGCCACCCAGGCACCCCTTGGGTCAGATAATTTTTTTCTCTGCAATGTTTCCTGACCTCTACACACCAGGTGCCAGTAGGATCCCCCAACTGTGACAGTTAAAAATGTCTCTAGATTTATAGCCCAATGTACCCTGTGCAGCAAAATCAACCCCCCACCCCTGTTTAGAACCACTATACTCAAAAAAGGCATTATCCTTGGTACTTGATGTTTATTCTCTAGCATAAACCATTAAAAAATGACCAGATTCCCTAAAAATGTATAGTATACATACTCTATCCCATGTTCAAAACCTTTTATGATTTTTTTCTAAATTGAAATGTCAAAACTATTTAATAATAACATAATAATAAAATTCTACTTAGTTTTAAAGCCTATCTCAATCTCCATTCAAGCTGTGAAGTCCTCTGGGAAGCTTACTGCCAACACTTTTCAAAATCAGTAACATCACATAGCCTAAACACAGAAGTCCTGAATACATACCTTCTTGGGTTGGTTTCCCAGAGTTATTCATCCATATTTCATCTTTTCATCTAGACCACCAATAGCTCAAAGGCAAAGCCGCTGTACAAGTAAGCATCAGAGTGAGATAGGTTTAAGTTGTAGCCATAAAACCTAACAGCCGCGTAATTTTAGATTATTTACTTAATGTCTTTTTAAAAAAAATGTTTGTATCGGGATGCCTGGGTGGCTCAGTTGGTTAAGCGACTGCCTTCGGCTCAGGTCATGATCCCAGCGTCCTGGGATCGAGTCCCACATTGGGCTCCTTGCTCGGCAGGGAGCCTGCTTCTCCCTCTGCCTCTGCCTGCCACTCTGTCTGCCTGTGCTCGCTCGCTCTCTCTCACAAATAAATAAATAAAATCTTAAAAAAAAAAAAGTTTGTATCTGTAAAATTAAAATATAAATAGTACGTATCTTCTCGTATTACTAAACTGAATAAATGAAGTATAATGTTAAGTTCTAAGAACTCTCCTTAGCATTTTATTTATTTAACATGTATTGTGTACACTCTTCATCAAACACCTTTCTAAACACTTTAGAATCGTATTTAATCCTCATTGAAAAACCTATGAGGAAGGCATAACTATTACCATCATTTAGCTCCTAAGGAAATTGAGGCCTAGAAAAGCTAAGTAACTTACCAAATCATGGGGTTAATAAATAGAAGGGAGATTGGAATCCAAGCAAGCCAGTGGCTGAGTCCTTGCTCCAATCTCTAAGCCATGCTTCCTCTTGAGTATAGGACAGGCCTTCAATCATTACCTACCTCACGTATTATGTTTATTTCTTTTATATTTCTCAAGGCACTGAGTGAGTAGGAGGTATAAACAACAGAAGCTCAGCATTTACTGATGAGGATGTTAATAACAGACATTAATAATATGTTACATATTTCTTTAACATTTTTTATGCAAAGTTAAAAGTTCAAAGCTGTTATTTCATTTTGCACTTGCAGATTTCAGTTAACCTTCTACATCAACTTAAAATAATTCTGTCTAGAATTTTATCTAAAATATTTCATTAAAAAATATACTGATGCATTGGGAGGAGTAAGAGTGGAAGAATACTTCTAAGGAGTCAGTAACATTTACAAAATCCCCAGACTACCCTTAGCTAAGTTTCATTAGTCATTTCCTTCCCTAGTCATTTCAATCTCTACATTATATACTTTATATATTTTTTTAAGATTTTATTTATTTATTTGACAGACAGAGATCACAAGGAGGCAGAGAGACAGGCAGAGAGAGAGGGGGAAGCAGGCTCCCCACTGAGCAGAGAGCCCGATATGGGACTCGATCTCAGGATCCTGAGATCATGACCTGAGCCAAAGGCAGAGGCTTTAACCCACTGAGCGACCCAGGCACCCCATATATGCTTTATATATATATTTTTAATTTTATTTATTTGTCAGAGAGAGAGGGAGAGAGCACAGGCAGACAGAGTGGCAGGCAGAGGCAGAGGGAGAAGCAGGCTCCCCACTGAGCAAGGAGCCCGATGCGGGACTCGATCCCAGGACGCTGGGATCATGACCTGAGCAGAAGGCAGCCGCTTAACCAACTGAGCCACCCAGGCGTCCCTATGCTTTATATTTTTAAGAAATTTTTAAAATATGGAAATATACTAAAATAACATATATGATAAGTGTTTTCACATAAATGTTTAAACTTTTAGAGCAGCAGAAGTATTCTCTTTGACATAAAACATTTAAGAGCATACTTTTTTGAGGAAATTTAAGAAACATTTAACTATTTTTAAATTTAATTCCACGAGATATTAATCACACCTTTTCAATATAGAAGTGGTATATGATTTTTGGCAAAGAGAATTTACTTAACACACAAAAAGATGGTTGCACATCACTCAGTTTTTTAAAAGTTTTTAGAATGAAGATATCCCTTCACTGGGTAGAACATTAACATGTTAAACTATACATGTGAAAAATATAGAAAGTATTTTAAGAGGCATTTGGGTGGCTCAGTGGGTTAAAGCCTCTGCTTTCGGCTCAGGTCATGATCTCGGGGTCCTGGGATCGAGCCCCGCATCGGGCTCTCTGCTCAGCAGGGAGCCTGCCTCCCCCGCTCTCTCTCCCTGCCTCTCTGCCTACTTGTGATCTCTCTGTCAAATGAATAAATTTTTAAAATTCTTAAAAAAAAAAGTATATAAAGACAAAGAAACATACTGAAGTATGAGACATACATGTTTTAAAAAAACCTAAATAAATAGGTTCCATCAGTGACGGGTCTTTAAAAAGAGAGAGAGAACATGTGGACTATGTCTCTATTAGTATTGGTAACATACTCTTCATTTTTATGGGAACCTGATTTTATTATCTCTCAAAAGCACTGCTAGCAAATGCACAACTGGAATATAGTTAATCTTACTGACTAAGTGTATTGAAAATCTACCCCAGGACCAACCGATATCATCAAATTATCATAGGACAGTATTTACTGTACTCATCAGGCCTAGACACACAAATATATAAACATATAAGACACACACACACACACACACACACACACACAATCTTATGACATTTAAATAAAGATAAAAAAGACTAACTGTGCTCATAAAACATTTGGCCATTTACTAAACTACGTGACATTCGAAATGAAAGAAGAACAGTAGTGCCCTCCTAACACAATCTATTTCTCAACTTTACAGAAAATACAAGATAAGGGATCTGAGACAGGCATGTTCTGGAACATTTTATTCATCTTGAAATTATCTCCCATAAAAGTCCCACTGGGAAACAGTTTCATTATACATAGAATTTTTAAAACCTTGGGTGGATTCTCAAAAACATTCCAAAAATATTCGTAAACCAAAACTCGTGTTCATCATTAACTTAAGGGCTAATGCTAGGGAAATGTCTGATTTCAGAAAAATATACTTAAGGGTAGCAGGTGGCTACAGGCCAACAGCAGTGCCATTTATGAAATATATATATATTTGAAACAATAATTAAGAAAAGATTGATTCTATTAACCCAAAGGTGTTACAAAGTTTCTATACATTGAAACCCAGGAAGATTCTAGGTAACTATGGATAGAAATAACAGCAGCCTGGGTCACTCAGTTGGTTAAGCCTCTGCCTTTGGCTCGGGTCATGATCCCAGGATCCTGGGATCAGGTCCCACGTCAGGCTCCTTGCTCAGCAGGGGTCTGCTTTTCCCTCTGCCTGCTGCTCACCCTGCTTGTGTGCTCTCTCTCTCCAACAAATAAATAAATAAAATCTTTTTTAAAGGATGGAATATATATATATATATTTTTTTAATTTTAATTACTTTTTAAGAGAGGCAAGTGGAGGAAGCGGCAGAGGGAGAGGGAGAATCAACAAGGGGCTTGATCTCACCAACATGAAATCAAAACCTGCACCCAAATCAAAAGTCAGACATTCAACCGACTAAGCCACACAGGCGTCCCAGAAATTATTTTTAAAATTTTCTCTTTAGGAGGCCCAAAGAAAGCAATATCCAAGACGAAAGGTATAATCACACACATTTGTGTATCCTATTCACTAATCCAAAATCCTCTGAGATCTAACTAATAGGCCGGACTCAAGGCTAAGCACCGATTTTCTAAAAAGTGAGTAAGACACAGGTTTTACAAATGCTTCATTAAGATGCCCAGGTGACAAGTGTTAAACAGAAGTCCGGACTGCTGTCAGAGGAGTACAGGAGTGAACTGTGCCCAAGGGTATCAGAAAAGACAACTCAAGTGCCAGTCCACCATTCTTTTCTTCCAAGCTGAAAAAAGAAGGATCCAGCGATTTGCTCAACACATTCGCCATTGAAATTTCTTGTCTCCCAAGATGAAAAAATGAAAATTATCTCAGGGCACAGACTATCCCCAAAGAATATTCTTTAGCTCACACAAAGATTACATTTAAGAAATAAATGTCTTCTGATTTTGGTATCTGAAATAATTTTAATCATAGTAGGTAATACTTAGTGTGTACCATGGTTCAGGCATGTGAGTACTTCACATTAGGCAACTCCTTGAATTCTCCTAACATCTCTATGGTGAAAAAAGAAGACAGAGAACTAGGGAGTAGTGTTTTGCCTCTGGAGACCACGTTCTTTCATGAATACACTCTGCCTCCTCCCTAGAGATGTGATCACTGTGATACCCAAGAATGAGAGCGATAATACATTTTCAGAGTCATTTCTACATTGTTCCTGCTGCTGATGAAGATTCTCAAAAAATTAAATAGACAATGTTTCCGTACATACACACCCAACACCCTGCCTCTCAGGCGAATGTTTACAATTCGGAAGGTTGAGTTCTAAGCTCCTTTCGAAGGGGATTAGTAACACTGTGTTGAGAGTCATGTCCCTTGAAGAGGCTAAATCCTCTTGGTGTTCCTAGATGTGAGGGGATCAAGGCTGCTGCTTGGGAGAGCAGACTGGAGGGAAGAGGAAGACCTTTCCTACACCTACTCAATCAGAATATGCACTTTGACCAAGAACCCCTGGAGATTCATATGGATATTAATGTTTGAAAAGCACTACTTGGGGAGATGAGGTTAGCCTTGGAACTGCAAATGGCATAGCTACTTAAAAATAAGGAACTTGGTCTAGATCTTGCTATGAGTTTACCTGCAATAAAACATCACTTACCCACAGACAGAGACATTATGAAAAATAAAAGCTTGAGGTTCTTAAGAAAAAAGAGTACCTTAAGTTATTAAGCAATATAAGCTTATAAAAATTGGCTTCAGTACAAAGAGTTCATAATTCTCCCAAATGTATGTATTTTTTCTTAAAGTTTAAATGTTGGAATTAAGCTCTGTGTTCTCCTGAATACTTAAGGAAAGAAGATCCATCTACTGTCCTACATCTGTCCTTGAAGATCCTAACGTTGATGATGATAATTCTGTAAAGACAAAGAGTTCAGTGTCCATGAAGACCAGCCAAGAATCCTTAACATATGTACTTAATTCGGATATTAAAAATATCTAACACTGGTGGGGCACCTGGGTGGCACAGTCGATTGAGCATGTGACTCCTGATTTTGGCTCAAGTCATGATCTCAGGGTCGTGAGATCGAGCCCTGCATCGGGCTCTGTGCTCAGGATGGAGTCTGCTTCAGAGGATTCTCTCTCCTCCTCCCTCTCTCCTCTCCCTCTCCTCCCTCTGGGGGTGCCCACCACCCCCATGCTGTCTCACTCTCTCTCTCTCTCTCTCAAATAAATAAATCTTTAAAAAACAGATAAACAAAAACACTATGGTATCCATTTTCTGATTTCATCTTAGGGAATGAAACATGACTCTAATTCTAGTTCTGAATTCTGAGACTAGCCTCCATTATCATACATGATCTGTGTTTTCGCCAACACTTTTTCAAAGGAGCAGAAACTCAGTGAGGTAGCTAAAACATTTTTTTTGCCAGCTATTTCATTCTGTTTTAAAATCGGGTTTGTGGCCAGGGTTACGTGTTTTTTGTTTCACATACGTGCAAAGGAAACTATCACCAACTGAAATTTTATGGCCACTGTAGTCATTCTGCAAATAGGTAACTTCTGCTAGAAGAGGAAAGGAACAATAAAGAATACGAAGTTTAATACACATCCATCCAACACCTGCACCTCGTGCAATGTTAACATGCCCCTGGCTACATGTCAGATCTAACTACAACTTCCTCTACCTTTAAAAGGGAGAGTTATGTTAATACTGCCAAATTAATGCAAAGTACTTGTTTTAGAAATAAGACTATGGTGAGTCAGGCACAAAAATGAACCTCAAACTACCTCTTCATAGGACAGGAGCATAAGAAGGCAAGGAAGGGCTGTCCCTGGGATACTGGTCTGAATGAGATAGTTGAGCACACACTGAAATTAGCAACCAGGATGGGGAAGGGGTCGTCCTGTTCTTGGCTGGCCCGGGGCACTCAGGTACAAACAAAGACATGAGTCAAGTGTTAACGATTCAAATGTCAGCTCTGACCCCTCAAAAGACAGTTCATGGGGTGCTGCTAATTCTATTATTATGTTTTAGCAATTTAATACAGTATTTTTAAGTGGAGATAATTAGAACAGGATGATTTATCAAGGGACAAAATTTAAAAATTGATATAATCTTATCTCAGAAAAGGAAAAAGGTGGATATAGGTATTTTACTGGCAATCAACCACTTGATATGTGTGGCACCCTTGAGAAGGCCCCCACATACACAGACAAAACAAAAAAAAACCCCAATAGCAAGCTGTCATTCTTCTTCACCAACATGTAAAACTTTATGGAAACTTGCCTTTCTAAATAAATGCAGACACATTGTATCAACCGCAGAAGAGTGTGGGTTTCTGTTTTCGTGGTCTTCACAGACCTTAGGACAGTACCTATAGCTTAATCTTTGTCCCCACTAAAGGAACTTCTATATACAAAGACCCCAAATTCAGCTTACTTGGTAATTTGTATAAGTGAGAGCTAATGCCAATACCTGATCTCACTGTAATATCCCACAACTTCTCAAAAATAAAGTGCTTGGCACTATATATCATCCTTTTACTTTTTCATGCTACCCTTCTCCATGAATTCATTTCTCTGAGACTTTCTCTTTCTTTCTTCTTATCTCCTCCTGACTTTCTATAAACTCACTAAGGTGACATAAAGGGCTGGCAACAATTCCCTCCCCCACTCCAAAAAAGAACTTATGTAATAACTCAAGTGAAATAAAATCAAATGTATCTGTCCACGTTTCATGAGATGAATTAACACCTCATGTTAATTTGTAAGTATTATTATCAACGTCACTCATCTACGTTTAAAATGACACTTCCTTACCACTGTCTCCTCTGCCTTAATTCTAAAAAACCACAGCCCAGCGCCTGTACCGATGGGGGGAGCAGCGAGGAAATCAGATCCACACCAGTTGAAGGCGATTCACAGAGCAGAGAGTTTTAACTGCTGTTGGGCTCATCTTAAAATACAGCAAAACCCACTGTTTCTGCCCTGCACTACGGGAATCCTCCACTGTGTACGTTGCTGCTCTGTATAAGAACCTAACTATATATATATTTTTTAAGTCAAATTAGGTCAGTAACTTGCATGTGTGGCAAGTTCCTGACACAGGCTTCCGTGAATTAAGAACAGCTTTTCTAACAGCTGACCTCTTGAGTTATAAAGCCTATGCCTTTTCCCCAGGTCATGAGGGATATACCAGTTTTTAAATACGGCTTCTGATGTGACTTCTCCTTCTTCCGGTGAACTCTCATTAAAATAATGAAAATGCAGGGAGCACCTGGGTGGCTCAGGGGGTTAAAGCCTCTGCCTTCGGCTCAGGTCATGATCTCAGGGTCCTGGGATCGAGCCCCGCATCGGGCTCTCTGCTCAGCCGTGAGCCTGCTTCCCTCTCTCTCTCTGCCTGCCTCTCTGCCTACTTGTGATCTCTCTCTCTTTGTCAAATAAATCTTTAAAAAAATAAAATAAAATAAAATAAAATAAAGTAATGAAAATGCAAAGAATTATAAAAAGCAAAATAAGAATCACCTCAGAAGAACACCGACCAAAGAGTGACTGGGTTGGACTGAAGTAGGAGATAAAATTTAGAATATAAACCACTGGTCCCGATTAAAGTTGAAGAAACTGTCCTTGTTCCCTCACCTCTCATGAAAACCTCTCTCATTCAAAGATTCTATGTCCTGTTTCCCATTTTACTTCTAACTTTTAACCACTCCCCAGACATTCTTTTCCATTCATCGAAGGCTTGAGCACCGATCTTCCATTTTTTTCTTAATATTTAACTCTTCTTTATCAGCATGATTTTAACAAGTTCATTTTTATTCTTATATTCACTATTATTTTTATTCTTAAAAAGCATATTCCGATCTATTTAACATAAAATGTCCAGAATAGACATTTTTTTAATAAAATGAAGATCCAATCGTGTGACTTGTGAGTCAAATGTCATCAAACTTTTCTCCATCGCATTTCTGAGGAAACTGCATTCTTGGACTTTGTCCTATTAGTGCTCGTCCCCTTCCCCTTTGCCCTCTGTTCTCTGACAACACTGGACCTGTTCTAGGTCCTCACAAGCACTCTGCTCTTCTCTCACTTTTGAGCATGCTGTTTGCTCCGCCTGGGACTTCTCACTCTCACCACCAAGATTGCCTTCCTCCGAGTACCTGTAGGGCAGACGTCCCTGTTTCCCAGACCCATTAACTGCAACCTCCGTTCTTTCTCCAAAACCTCTTCTGACCGGTTAACTGCCCGTTCCCACATTTAACAATAAATTTAAGGCTTTGCCAGATCCATCATCATAATCCTTATCTTTCTTGGGTTCCCCTTCCCCTTGGTAACCTCCACTCCCAGCCATTTGAGTAGGGAGATGAACCAGGAAAACTGCTTTTCAACGCGGGGAGAAGGATACCGCCAGCAAGCTCATTCAACATTATCCTCAGGCTGTGTGGCTCAGGTGGCTTCCAGCTGTGTGACCACCAGCTTCTATGGCTATTTCCACACATAATAAACACACTCAAAGGCATACGAACTAGAGAAACTGCATTTTTAAAACTCCTGTAGGCACCCTGCCCCAGAGGCAGCTTGCGTGCAGTCTTGAGTCAGCACTCTTTCCAAAATAAATAGCATTTAATTCCAAAAATCGGTTTGTACCGAGACAGTCATTTTGTCTGGGTCCAAGTACTCTCAGTTAATGTAAAGTAAAATGTAAAAATGTAAAAAAAAAAAAAAAATGTAAAACACGATTCCCACAGAGACCGGAGCACCAGAGAACTTAGCAAAATGTTATCATTTAAAGATCTAGACAAAGATAACCACATTTGAAAGAGGGACAGCCCCCCAACCCCTGCTTATCAGAGAACTAGTGCAACTAAAGAGTGAACCACAATTATTCATTTTCAACAGAAAAGCAAATAAGGACACTTACGCATGTCACCGAAGGCCCCCTTGGTCACTTTGGTGGCACGTAACACCACCACCGTGAATTTGTGGGAATACTGGTGCTCCACCTGGAAATAAATTAGTAAATTTAAAGAAAGCTTCCAACATAGAATCCAAGCAAACTGTTCTCACTGTTTCCTCGAGACTAGTTAAAAAGATTCAGGTTGAAGGGAAGTAACATTCATACCAGAAACATCCTTTGATCCCAGGGCTGTTACTTATTCAAGTCTCTCCGCTCTCCCACCACAGAATTATTGAGAAGTTTAGACCATGCTTCACTACAACCTGACTACTAGAAGTATTCCCGTCAGGTTTACCAAGCTTGAGGGAAAAATGTAAATGAGGACCACAGGCCTTCTAGGAAGACAATCAGGCTTTGTACGGAATGACAAGGAAGCCTGGGCTTAGAGAGGCAAAGTCTAAACAAGATGTTTGCATTGTTTGTTTTTATTGTTACTGTTCAATGAAAGGTGTTTTGTTTTTTTTTTTTTGGCAAGACATTTCCACAGCAGTATTCAAAATCCTTTGGATCTAAGGCCATAACCAGAGAACTACTGATATTAATTTTAATGCATTTGTTATAAACCATATGCAGCAATGTTAAAAGTTTCTGAAATATTTCACCTCACTAGAAAGTAGCCAACAACTCTGTCAACTGAAGCTGAATAAGGAAGCAGGAACTCACAAAGTTCTCTGAGCAACTGAAAATTGTGAAGTCCTTATCTAAAGCTGAAGCCTGTCTAATCTTAGAAGAGGCCCACATTTATTAGCCACTCCTATCCTTCCTAACTTTAGCAGATTGTTTCACTGATTAAGAAGTCCATAATTGATTTTAAAAAGCTAAGATGCTGGCAATACTGATAAAGGAGTAATGACAGTCTAAAATCAAGGAGGCTGGAAAAAAAAATTCTAAAAACACAGATTCATAAGGACCAGCAGTAGTGAGATGGACGATCAACAGTTAGCGCTCCACAGTTGCTGAAGGCATCACTCTATCGGTAGGATAATTTATGTTCAGATTTATAACACGGCATCAGAGAGTGGTGAAGACATTAATGACGAGCATACTTTGTTTAAAAAGGCAGAGAAACATGTGAAATGTTTCAAGATAGCTCTTATTTGAGTTTATTATTGAAGAGAAATACCTTCATATGTCTAGAGGTGTTCCGAGTAGCTAAAATTTTACTCCATATAAGTAAAACTATCAATTACAAATGAAACGAATGCTTACAAAGAAGCGTGTTGTTTGGAAGCGGCCAAGCTAGGTTCTCGTCTTACTGAGTCCAAGAATGAATCTCAGACAAAGGAGAGTGAGTAAAGTGATGGATGTGTGTTAAGTACAAGATACAGAAAGAGCTCTCAAGAGTAAGAAGGGTCCCCACAGGGTTGCCACTGAGGGCCTTTAGGGTTGGTCTTTTATAGGAAGCTAACCAGGGACTTTAAATCCATTTAACATCTCTAATGGTAAATAAAATCTTTAAAAAAAAAAAAAGGGGGGGGGGCGCCTGGGTGGCTCAGTGGGTTAAGGCCTCTGCTTTCGGCTCAGGTCGTGGTCCCAGGGTCCTGGGATTGAGCCCCACATCTCCGCGGA
>PISX010015135.1:0-50659 GCA_004024625.1 Mellivora capensis | reverse complement strand
TGACTTTGTATCCTGCCACGTTACTGAATTGCTGTATGAGTTCTAGTAGTTTGGGGGTGGAGTCTTTTGGGTTTTCCATATAAAGTATGTCATCTGCGAAGAGAGAGAGTTTGACTTCTTCCTTGCCAATTTGGATACCTTTTATTTCTCTTTGTTTCTGATTGCTGTTGCTAGGACTTCTAATATCAAAAAATGGGCAGAAGATATGAACAGACACTTCTCCAATGAAGACATACAAATGGCTATCAGATACATGAAAAAATGTTCATCATCACTAGCCATCAGGGAGATTCAAATTAAAACCACATTGAGATACCACCTCACACCAGTTAGAATGGCCAAAATTAGCAAGACAGGAAACAACATATGTTGGAGAGGATGTGGAGAAAGGGGAACCCTTTTACACTGTTGGTGAGAATGCAAGTTGGTGTAGCCACTCTGGAGAACAGTGTGGAGATTCCTCAAGAAGTTAAAAATAGAGCTTCCCTATGACCCTGCAATTGTGCTACTGGGTATTTACCCCAAAGATACAGATGTGGTGAAAAGAAGGGCCATCTGTACCCCAGTGTTTATAGCAGCAATGGCCATGGTCACCAAACTGTGGAAAGAACCAAGATGCTCTTCAAAGGATGAATGGATAAGGAAGATGTGGTCCATATACACTATGGAGTATTATGCCTCCATCAGAAAGGATGAATACCAGACTTTTGTAGCAACATGGACGGGACTGGAAGAGATTATGCTGAGTGAAATAAGTCAAGCAGAGAGAGTCTATTATCATATGGTTTCACTTATTTGTGGAGCGTAACAAATAACACGGAGGACATGGGGAGATGGAGAGGAGAAGGGAGTTGAGGGAAATTGGGGGGGAGATGAACCATGAGAGACTATGGACTCTGAAAAACAACCTGAGGGTTTTGAAGGGGTGGCGGGTGGGAGGTTGAGGGAGCCAGATGGTGGGTATTATGGAGGGTACGCATTGCATGGAGCATGGGTGTGGTGTAAAGCTATGAATTCTGTTACGCCGAAAAGAAATGAAATAAAAAAAAAAAGTTAGGGGCACCTGGGTGGCTCAGTGGTTAAGCCTCTGCCTTCAGCTCAGGTCATGATCTCAGGATCCTGGGATTGAGCCCCACATCAGGCTCTCTGCTCAGCAGGGAGACTGCTTCCCCCCCTTTCTCTTTGCCTGCTCTCTGCCTACTTGTGATCTCTCTCTCTCTGTCAAATAAATAAATAAAATCTTTTTAAAAACTAAAAAAAAAAAAAAAGAAAGAAAGAACATCAGAATGAGTAAAGAAGGGGGGTAAACAGTAAGATCCATCCTATTTCTCATTAATTTCCTAAATCATACTTGATGCTTGAATCAAAAATTATAATACCATCTCTTGTGGAGTTTAATGTGTATAGGAAATACTTAAAATAATTATATTTTAGTATATGTGCTGCCAAAGTGGGCATAGTTATATTTTAAAAGTGTAGAGAGTAAAAGGACCTATGTGAAAGTAGGGAAAATATCAATACCAGTAGACTATGCATATTGTAATACCCAGTGCAACCACTAAGGAAGCTACAGAGAGAGAGAGAGAGAGAGAGAGAGACATTCAAATGCATTATAAATAAGTCAAGATGGAATCCTAAAAAATGTTCAAATAACCCACAAGAAGGCAAGAAGGTAAGAAAGGAAAAACAAAAAAATAATTGCAGACTTAAGCCCTAATATCAATAATCACCTTACATGTAAATGATTTAAATACATCAACTAAAAGACACTGGCAGAGCAGATTTCAAAAACAAAACAAAACTGTAATCCAACGATATGTTGTTTACAAGAAACTTCAGTTTCATCTACGTAAGTTGAAAATAAAAGGATGGTAAAATGTATACAATGTAAATGTTAATCAAAAAAGCAGGAATGGCTATATAAAATGGATTTAAGAGCAAAAAACTACTGGAGACAAAGAAGGACATTACACATTGATCACAGGACCATTTCACCAGGAAGACATCGCAACCTAAAGGTGTATGTATCCAACAACAGAGCCTCAATATATGTGAAGCAAAACTTGATAGAACTATAAGGAGAAATAGAAAAACCTGCAGTTATAGATGGTGATTTCAGCCCATATTCTCAGTAATTTATAGTGCTACTAGATAGAAAGATACAGAATTTCTATAGCAGCAAATATAGAAATTCTGTATAAGCAAAGATGTAGAATTTCTACAACCCCATCAACCAACAGGATTTAATCAATATTTATAAGACATATCACCAAACAACAGCAGAATACATTTGCTTTCAAGTGGCCATAGGAAGTATACCATGATAGAACATATCCTGGCCCATAAAACAAACCAAAAAATTTAAAAGCATTGAAATCATACAAAACATACTCAGAACAAAATGGAGTCAAACAAGAAATCAATACCAGAAATATAACAGGAAAATCTCCAAGCACTTGGAAACTACACAGCACACGTCTAATTAATCCATGGATCCAAGAACATTTAAAGGGAAATAAAAATCTGTTGAACTGAATTAACATTAAAATACAATGTATCAGAATTTGTGGGACACAGCTAAAGTAGTTCTTTGAAGATATATTGTACTAACTGTACACATTTGTAGGAGTTGAAGAAAATCTCTAATCTAATCTAAGCTCCTTCCTCAAGATTCCAGAGGAAAAAAAAAGCGAAATAACTGAAAAAAAGCAGATGGAATTAATAAAGATTAGAAGTAATGAAGTTACAAACAGAAAAACAATAAAGAAAATTCTTGAAACAAAGAGCTGTTTCTTTGGAAATATCAATAAAATTGACAGACCTCTAGCAAAACAAACAAACAAAAAGCAGATACATATACCACCATCAGGAATGAAAGACCTTGCAGACAGAGAATTATGTTGAGTGAAAAAAGTCAGTCCCCAAAGCTTATATACTGTATGACTTCATTCCTATAACATTCTTGAAATGACAAAGTTTCAAAAATTTTAACATGACAAAATCATAAAAATGGAAAACAGATTAGTGATCCAAGGTTAGGAGGATGAAATGGGAGCAAAATGAGATATTGTGATAAAACTGTTCAGTGTCTTGACTGTATCATTATCAACATCCTGGTTATTATACTATAGTTCTGTAAGATGTTAACATTGACGAACATGAGTAAAGAGTACATGGGATCTCTCTGTATTATTTCTTACACCTGCATATTAATCTATGATTAGATATCTCAAAAGTTTAATGTGTTTTTTTTTAAGTACAGTTAACCTTTCAACAAGGGTTTGAACTATGGGTCTGCTTATATGCAAATTTTTTTGATAAATACAGTACAGTACTATAAATGTATTTTTCTCTTCTTTATGGTTTTCATAGTAATATTTTGTTTCAGTTCAAGGTAAGAACATAGTATGTAATACATATAACATACAAAACATGTATTAATTGACTATATTATCAGCAAGGCTTCTGGTAAACAGTAAGCTATTAGTAGTTAAGCTTTTGGGGAGTCAAAAGTTATATACAGATTTTCAACTGCATTTACTGGAGGTAGGCATCAGTGTCCCTAACCCCTATGTTGTTCAAGGCCAACTGTACAATAAATAAATGTCAAATAGCACCATAATTAATAGGGATTTTGTAGGATAAAAAGAGCACTTGTGATTGTTGTGGTAAGGAAGAACATCATTGAAGACAGTATTAAACCTCAGCTATATAGGATGAGATTGGAGAAAACACAGAGCATCTAGACTGAGAGGGCATTGTATGTGTTCTCATATAGCTTTTAAGCCTTTGTTCAATTCGCTTGAACGTGTCTCAAGAGTATATGATAAAAATGTAAATATTTTTAAATTGTAAAATGCTGATTTTTTTTATTTATGGGTTTTATTAGGAAGCAAAAAAAATCTTTTTTTCTTTGTCCTAGTTCAATGTCAGTCGAACAGTAATGTTTGGTAAATGTTTGCTGTTGATAATTGAAGAATTAACAAAGAAGATTTTTAGAAGAGCAACATATTTTGAACAATTAACAATAAGCACTTAATAAATCTAAAGTAATTACTGTCAGTAAAATCCACATAATAAACTTGATAGCCAGCCAGCGTAAACTTGAGAACTGTAGATCTTTCAGAAAAGAATGTCTAATCCTACCCTCATGTTATTCAAGAGAAAAATAGGACTAAGAAGTTACGACTGCCTGTACATATATAGCTGTTTCCTGTCCAAGCTGGATGATAGGAACAATGCCTACCTTATCCTCTATTATTTAAGAATCCAGGTCTTCTGAATTCCCCACTGCCTCTGTCAGCTCTTTATTGCCCACTCTTAAACTGCAGCTAGGTAAAATATTCAAGTAATGGAAGCATTCAAAGGAAAGCAGAATGTCAGTTTAAAAAATCTTACTACCTCCTTTTTGAATCTCTCTACATACTCCTGCATACCATAGTAACAAAGCTCATCTTTTTTCTTCTTGAGAAGAGAAGAGAACATGATCTCTTTGGTGGAGAAACAGACGTGGTTTCTTTTCATTGCATTTTCAGTTCAATAAACATTGATTGATTATAAGTCTCAATAGCTTCTAAGAAGCTTGGAATAAAGGTGAGTAGGTGATCTCTGAAATCTGATAGTAAGCAATCTAGCCACATTTAAAGTCATTGTTCTAAGGTTATCATTCCAAATTCCTGTTGACCCAAATACCTGTGTATCCCAAGTGTCTGAACATATCAAAACTATGTGCTTTTCCTGTGAACTTCTTCATATTATAGCAAATTAATGTGTCAGTGTAAAAACTTCATTCTGAGGAGATATATAACAGCACAAGGAAGGAACATCAGAAATGATTTGTGAACATGTATCAATCAAAAAGTATTACTTTGAACTTTCTCAGTAGCTTTTTGCATATTAATTTTTAAACCAATTGCAGGCTATGTTTTCTGATTTATATAAAATTTTTGCCTGGTCTTTCCATGATTCGATCATGTCAGTGACTCCTTGGTGATAATTTACTATTTTAATTAAAATTCCTATGTGCGGCGCCTGGGTGGCTCAGTTGGTTAAGTGACTGCCTTCAGCTGAGGTCATGATCCCGGAGTCCTGGGATCGAGTCCTGCATTGGGCTCCCAACTCCACGGGGAGTCTGGTTCTCTCACCTTCTCCTCGCTCATGCTCTCTCTCACTGTCTCTCTCTCAAATAAATAAATAAAATCTTAAAAAAAATAAAATAAAATAAAATTCCTATCTGTACACAGCCTCATGGTGTCTATATTTAATACCTGATTTCTTTCAGACCTTAACCCTTTAATAGTTTATATGACTTGATATAATAACTTGGTAAGAAAATTTTAAAGTTCTCAATCCTACCACAGGCCTAGAAAATCAGAACATACTGTCTATGTTTTCTAGGGGGTAAACTAGAAAGGGCCAAAGACATATTTCTGAGACATTGAAATGGGGATACAAGTTCTCTTTGATGGGGTTAGAACTTGGGAAGCTGTTAAATCAGACAACAGGAAAAAAAAGATAAATTCCAGAAGGTATAAGTGTAGGAGACTAATTATTTTCAGACTCAATATTTGTGGCCCAAAATGGTCATACTTAGTCCTTCCTCTTCAGCTACAAGTGGAGCTGTTCTGACTGTATTAATGACAAATCATTTCTAACATTTATCCCTTTCATCTTTTCTTAGATTACAGCGTCAGAGCCATGCTAAAGATAATGAAATCAAGAATCTTAAAGAGCAACTTTCCATGAAAAGGTACAAACTTAGTTGTTGCTTTGGTTGAATATACATCTCTGAAACTCTAGGTATATTCATTCAGCATGTTCTGACCAGGGTAGCCATATAATTTATTATCCAAACTGGGGTACTTTTGAGCATGAAATTGAACATTATTAATATTTAGACTGGGACAACAGTTGCAAATGGAAGTGACCTAAGCAGACTGGGGGCTATGTTCAGTTTAGCTCTGGCTCTAGAAAACTGCTGAGAGAGATTACATCAGCAAGGTTATGGTCCCACAGCAAGCTAGGCAGGGACCAGACTTAAGTGTTCATCTCTTTGCCCTAATCAATACTGCTAAGTGTTATGATTTATGAAAATGGTTGAATTTTATTCTGATTCACATATTTTTGCCTGTAGGTAATTTTTTAATAACTTTTTAGAGATCTAATTCATATAGCATAAAACTCAGTGTGTTAAATTATACATTTCATTGGCTTTTAGGATATTTGCAGAGGTATACAACGTTCACCTCTGTTTGATTCCAGAACATTTTTATCACCCTAAAGAAATCCTGGATCCATTAGAAGGCATTCCTCATTCTCCCCTCCCCTAGCTTCTGGCAATCATTAATTTATTATTTGTCCCGTGGCTTTGCTTTTTCCAGACATTTCATTTAAATATAATCATATAATTACCCTCTTGTGATTAACGTCTTACACCTACTATATTGTATATCCATATCGTAGCATATCTCAGTATACATTCCTTTTTATAGGTAAATAATATTCCACTGTATAAATACACCACAATTTGTTTATCTTTTTATCAATGGACATTTGATTTGTTTCTATTTTTTTACTATTATGAATAATGCTATTATGAACGTTTGTAAGCATATTTTTGTATGAGCATAAGGTTTTCAATTCTCTTGGGTATATAAGAGTGGAATTGCTGAGACATGCAGTAAACTCTGTTTAACTTTTTAAGGAACTACCAAACTTTTCCAAGTAACTGCACATCTTACAATCCCACCAGCAATGGATTCTGCACATCCTCACAAATACTTCTTGGATTACCTGTCTTTATTTTACTCATTGTAGTGGTTGTGAAATACAAGATCATTGTGGTTTTGATTTGCATTTTCCTAATTTAATATGTTGAACATCTTTTTGAGTACTTATTGGCTATTTGTGTATCTCCTTAGAGAAATGTCTATTCAAATCTTTGACCACTTTTTAAATTGGGTTCTTTGTTTTTTGTTGAGTTTTCAGAGTTCTATGCATGTTCTGGATACAAGTCCTTTCTCAGATATATGATTTGCAAATATTATCTCCATTCTGTTGGTTGTCTTTTTACTTTCTTGATGATGCCCTTTAAAGCAAAAAAGTTTTTAATTTTGGGGTTTAAGTTATTTTTTCTCTTGTTCTTATAAGCAGTTTTGTACAATATTTGCACAGTATTCAATAGCATAATAATTCTTCTCGGTTGAATTCATATATGTCCTTGAATATTTTTTCCCTCGAAACACTCTGGCCATAGTGGTATTAACAACATATTGTTTTATGAAGCTTCTCATCAATGTATGTCAAGTGTGCAAGCATCCAAGTGTTTCTAATAAAAAATTGAGGATAGCTTTTGTAAAAGCCCCTATTACAATATTATATTTCCAATCAATTGTTTTCTTTAAAGATATAACTTGGTTTGTATGCCCTAAAGTTTGGGCCTCAGGTGTAGGAAGCTGAAATGAGATAGGAAAAAAGAGAGACCTTATAGGTAGTCTTTCTCTATAATGTTCTTCATAAATAATGTCCTTATCATCTCCCTCTCTCCTTTTCAAGCTGTAGGATTTGTTTTCATTCTACGATGTTGATGTGAGCTGAGATACTGAGATAACCAGTGCAATATTTTAATGCAGTGATTTAGCTTTAATGCAGTGAGGGCAGGGATGATAAAAAAAACCTTTGTAGTTGCTATTTTGGGAATACAGAAAGGCTTGTAGAAACTATATGTGAAATTTAATGATAATAGCTAACATTTATTTAAATGCTTAATATGTACTAAACACAGAATGCTTTTATATATATTATATGAATGTGTTTTTGCAACAGATCTTTAAGGTCAATAGTACAGTGTTCTCCATTTTCAGATGTAAAGAAACTGAGGTATAGAGAAGTTAAGGAACTTGCCCAAGGTTTCAGAACTCAGATTCATCCTCAGACAACTTTATTTCAGAGTGAAGTTTTAAATCCTAGCCCTTCCATTGATGATTTTATGAGACTGATGCACTACCTACTGCGCTAACGAGGCACCTCCATTGATGATTTTAAAACTTCTGCACTCTTGGTAGTAAAGGATAACTGTAAGGGTCAAGTAATGTCTTCTTTTGCTTTTGTATGCTGTAAACTTTTACAAGAAATCATTTCTTACTCACTAAATAGCTTGAATCTTTCTTTCTCCTGAATAATGTGGAAAAGTCTGTCCTTGCTGCAATGTTGTTGACTCTTTAATGATCATATATTTCAGATCTCAGTGGGAAATGGAGAAGCATAATCTGGAAAGCACAATTAAAACATACTTAAACAAACTGAATGCAGAAACTAGCAGAGCTTTAACAGCTGAGGTAAAAAAAAAAAAAAGAGAAAAAAATGGGGTTGGGGAGGGAAGTTCTGCTCATGTACTAGTATATTAAAGAATTGAAAAAAGACTGTTCTAAATGAACAGAAATAAGTCATCTTAGGACCAGCCAGAAGAACATAGCTTCAACTCTTGTGATTTTTTGACTCACTGGAATTTTGTACATGATTACTTCAATGTTGATGATGTTATGTTGTTTTTCCCCAAATGACTTCAGGAAATTGGTCTGCTTCAGTGTGTATAGCAAATACATACATTTTGGGATAATTCTCATGAAGCCAGGTCACTAAGCCAAATTTCTAAGAATTCTAACATTTTACTGCTGCTGAAGATAATGTCTCCTTTCTTTATTACTTTCTACATACATCTTCCCAAAGCACATACACATCATACACTCCAATTTCAAAAACCAGCCTACCTTCTAGACTCCCAGAATGTTACCCAGTTTCTTCTAAGTTAACTTAGAATACCACAACTAGGGTCTCTTCCAAAAGATATATGATTATCTGTATGTATGTAATTTTTACTTACAGATAACCAAACGATATACAATAAGATTCAAATTTTTAGAGAGCTCACTAACATTAAAAGAATTATAAACCTTCCCACATCTGTCATGGGTAAACTGTATTCCTTAGCAGAATGCTTGGGAATCCAGAGGTCAATAATCAAGGAATGATAGCTGAACCAAAAATCCCTGGAGATTAGTAGAATGCTAGCTATAACTGAAAAAACAAACCCTCAGATTACTTTAAGAGCTCAAGTTTGTATATTTTTGTTTCTCACTGTTTTTAGTCAGAACGTTTCCTTCTACTTTCACTATTAATTTTAGAAACACCTAATGCTGTCCAAGAATATATTTTCAGCGAATATTGAGTGACTAGTGAGAAAAAAACAGGTCAAGTGAGCATGCAACAGTAATGGGGCAGAAGGAATTCCTTTTATGGGGAGACAGACTCGATGACCTCGCAAGGCCCATTTGGACTGAATGGTCCTCCTGCATGGTCTGATTATTTTCTTATCCCTTCATCAATTAAAAAAAAAAAGCAAATAACAGGATTTCTGGGAATGTTCTTAAACTTTGCTGAATATTATAGTTACCTGAGGACTTTTAAAAATCCCACTACTCGGGCAGCACTTGGGATCAATTAAATTAGAATCTCTGGGACCAAGGCATAATTTTTTAAAGAGTCTGAGATGATACCAGGGTATGTTCAAGTTTGAAAACTAATGATCTGGAATGCTTACTAACCCAGTAACCATTGAGTAAAAAAGTTAGAATTGTAGAATTAATCAGAGTTTTTATAATGTATTATGGATGGTCAAGAAGCTCAGGTGTTGGAAAAGATTGAAAAATAGCTCAACTGTACTTGAAATGATTGAGAAAAGGATGTGTTCATTTATAAGGGCACTTTCAACTTCTTTGTCTTTTTCTCAAAAATCTGTAGGTGTATTTCTTACAATGTCGTAGAGATTTTGGTTTGCTTCATCTAGAGCAGACTGAAAAGGAATGCCTCAGTCAGCTTGCCAGGGTGACTCATATGGCGGCAAGGTAACATTTCCCTCTTCCTTAATGCATCTTCATCTCAGAGATACAAGATACAAGATACATCCTTAAGCCTGAACAGAATCTGTGTTTTACATGTATGACATCAGAGTCTTTGAAATGAACAAACCCTTATTTCTTTTAAACCTCAAAAGTCATTTAGTCACTTTGCTGCTGTTCTTGGTTGCTTCTGCTGAAGCACTGAAGTCTACTGAGCACAGTAATAGCTGCAGACAGATTTTTCCCTTTCTCTAGTGAAATAGATAAAAAATCTCAGAAACATGCATGAAGCCCAGACATTTACAAAACAGGGTGGATTCTAAGTGGAAATCCTTTTTACAATTAGTTTCTCTTCTAATGCTTGATTTTAACTACCTTTGGAGTGCATTGAGGGAAAAATCAGTATTAATACCTAAAATCATATGTTAAAGGCAGTTTCTTGCTGTGTTATAATAAATGATTTTCAAATATTGGGCAGGTTGCATGAGATTATCCTTAAATTTATAATTTTATATCTTCATAGTGAATTAATTAAATTAGAATTTCTGGGACCAAGGCATCATTATTTTTTAATGATTATCATTTTAATGATCATCATTATTCTTCAATTCTAAAGAATCAGAATCTCTGATGTTTAGCAAGATTCCCAGGATATACTGATGTGCATTCAGGTCCGGGAAGCACTGTTGTAAGTGATCAGTCTATCTTTGCTTGCTAGAGGGAGAAGGGGCACTCCTATAAACTAAAACATTATCAAGCCTCTTTGTATAAGATAATCTCAGTGATAACTTGTTCTGCTCTTTCAAAGCTGGTGTGCTGGGTGATACTGGGGTGGGGTTGTTATAGCAGAGACTTTTGAAAGGCTTCATGAAATCTCTCTTTAGAGTTGGCCGACCTTAAACACCTCAGGCTGTTCCTACTTAAGTCATTTGGTGGGCATGTTTGGCAGAGCTGCTTGTGTTTGTGCAATTTAGGCACTGCATAGAGGCAACAATCTAATTGATCTTCACAGAAGAGGTACTTCTTTCTGATTTGCCCTCCCATAAGGAATATATTTTTCTAATTTGCAGAGAGCTGATGGGCCAACCATAGCCCTGTGATGTCAGGATTATGGTGAAGATAGTCCAAAACCTGCTTCCAGGAGGATTCAGCATCTTTGAGAATGCTCCTGCATTGGATGGCTAGGGCAGTTTCTCTGTTTGGCCTTCTCTGCCTCCGTACTTCACTGGAGGGATTTCTGTGTAAAGGTTTTACATGTCCTAAAAAAAAATATTGCCAAGATAGAAGAACACTTGATGTTCTGGAAGCAGAAGTTATATTTGCTCTTGAAAAATAAATGTTATACGTTCCCAGCCTTTGTTTTATTTTTAATAACAAACCCTTCCACACAACTTTGTGCCCATTTGAGGTTATTGTTGGTGACGAAGGTTGTTGTTTTATGTTATTTATATATATGCTAAAGAATATAATGGAAATTTGTGGATACCTATGTGGTATATAAAAAGAAGAACTCTCTCTTGTGTCTCCTTTCCTACACCAGCAATCTGGAATCACTTCAATTAAAGGCTGCAGTAGAGAGTTGGAATGCCATCGTAACAGATGTTAGAAACAAGATTGCATTCCTCAGGGTAAGTGGTGAAGTATCTCTGGAGTAAATTGACTGAATGTTGTAGGTGGTATATACTTAAAACATCTAACATTAAAAACAATTACCTGAGAAATTTAGGGAAGAACATGTTTTTTTCAGTTATTAAAGTTTATGCCTTTTTAAGGTTTGTGATCGATTACTTCCATGTAGTTAGTTATAGACAAAATCCTAGACCTGGTCTTTTCAGGTCCTTCATACAGTAAATAATAAACTCAAAAATTGTGCTTCACACCTAATTTTCCTAGAATTCCAAAGCTGACGTTGCTCCAGTCAAAAATAAACGTTGAACTTGGTCTGAATAATTAGGTGTTTATAAAATTAAAAGGAAGATCAAGCAGGCCTGTATTAGTTTTCAATCTTAAATTTTTATGTAATTATTTCATAATGCAAAATAATGAATTATTCATTATTGGTTTAATAGAATTAGGACTATGCTTAAGGTGATCTAAAGACATAACCCACTGATTATTTATTAATTTCTTCATTTGGCTTTAGGATATTTTTATATTTATATCTTAAATATATAGGGGCCCCCTGATGGCTCAGTTGGCTAAGCATCTGCCTTTGCCTCAGGTCATGATCTCAGAGTCCTGGGATGGAGCCCCACATCAGGCTTCCTGCTCAGCTGGGAGCCTGCTTTTCCCTCACCCTCTTCCTCTGCTTCTTCCCCCTGCTCATGTGCATGCTGTCTCTTTCAAATCTCAAAAAAATAAATAATAAAATCTTTCCCCCCAAAAAGTATATAATGTTCATTGTTTTATGATTTCACAACACTGCTAGTAAAATAATGACATTTAATTGTGACCACTGCTTCAAAGCATTACCTTCTTATCTAGCTTTTCCACTGGTGGTCTTGACTATTTCTCTCCCAGCCTCTTTCTTATTCAGTCTTTAGTGATGCTTAACATTTATGTTGGGTTTATTCACAGTCTGGCCTGCCCCTGGTTCTCCATCCTTGTCTTATTTCAAGGACATGTCTTCTGTGGGAAGTTTCTAAGTGTTTTGTTTCTTAAGCGTTTCTTTTTCAGTCTCTGTGAGTTGTTTACAAAACAATACTGTAAAGTAAAATGGGGACAGTGCCAAAAATGTTGAAAGCATGTTGTTAAGCTTCAGTGATTGGGATCCTACTTTTGGCGAAATCCAAGAAAATAAAACAAAGGTATATGTGGTACTTGAGAAAGCTAGAGGTATAACTTCAAAATAAACAAAATGTGGATATTTAGTGAGTATTTCCTGAAATTTCCCCTGCAGTGAACATTTGCAAATAGCTCAACTCCTCATTACAAATACTTTTTTCCCTATAATTATCAGCTTATATGTTATTTACAGCTTCTTGAATCTTTAGATGCTATTCACTTTTTATGATTGGTTCCCATTTTGGGGCTGAAAATTATGGAAATATTGAGGAATTATCACAGGGTCTGTGAATTATGTCTCTTTATATCTTGCCAACCAACAGATACTTGGAAAGATACAACTGCTTACATCTGAGGATAGTGTGTTATAGAATTATTTTTGTTAAAAACTTTTTATATTATTCCTGACTTAAGTTGAGAAAAACTATTATATGTTTTATTATTAAAAACTATACCAAACATTTCCATATGCAGTTTCTTTGAAGTTGATTTTGCTCTAAAATACTGTTTCTCTTCTTCTAGACACAGTACAATGAACAAATTAACAAGGTGAAGCAAGGGTTTGCCTTGAGTGCTCTGCCTCCAATCCAGCTTCCTCCACCACCACCTAGTCCTGAGATACTGGTAAGAAATATGACATTTTGAAAAATTGCCATCTTTATCTTGATGAAATGGCAAGGGCTATAAAGCAGTGAATATTCAGTATGTTTCATGTGTGGTCAAAATAGAACAGGCACATGTTGTGCATATTGTTTGTAATTACGTCCATTCTTGCTATATTATCTCCAGATGCTATAACTAGCTGGCTAGCTTAGCTGAAGCCAGTGCCTAGGTGTATCACTGGATTTTAGTGATGCCTTTGGTATGTAAAGAGGTAATGTGTCCTCATTTCATCCTGTCAGTCTCACCTGCAGTGTGGGAGAAAACTGACAAATGTGCAGAATTCCCAATGCACTCAGGTTACCCAAGTGACTAAAACATCTTGGCATTGTACCCTAGACAACTAGACTTTACCCTTCTACTTCTACTTTTGACATTCTTTTCCTTAACTTTTATCTTCTATTTTAACTTTAACAGCTTCTCCTGCCTTATTGCAGTGAGCCTCAATGAGGTATCTCTCTGTTACACTATCTATGTTATCCTTCTGGGAAACCTAGTACCCTAACCCAGGAAATTGAGACAGCTTTCCAAAAGAACTTTTAGGACAGAACCATTAGGTGATGATTTTTATTATCAGAACGGATCTGGGAATAGGAAAAGGAGAAAAGTATGAGCTATTTAGCGGCAGATCACTTTTTGCCATCAGTACTCCTACTTGTAGTAGAATTTTGAAAATATTATTTCTGTAAATAGTTCAGTGTATCAGAGAACTTAAGAATTATGTGAATTGTGGGGAGTTATACTATATTTCAAAAGCAGAATCCAAAACTAAAAGCATTATATGGTATACACCATGGTCTTTAGAATGCAGTATTGCCTATTACATTTTTGGTCAGTTCAGTTTTTATAGGAGCACTATGTTATGGACATTATTATTCCAAGCTTGGAACTTTATCATACCCAACTACCCTGATAAGGAATGTATTACATCAATAACAGAGAAGTCTAAAGAGTCCCTGTAGTTCTACAAGAAGTAACACATATTCTGGTATGATTTTTTTTTTTAAGATTTTATTTATTTATTTCACAGAGAGAGAGAGCACAAGTTGGTAGAGAGGCAGGCAGAGAGAGAGGGAGAAGCAGACTTCCTGCTGAGCAGAGAGCCCGACATGGGGCTCGATCCCAGGACCCTGAGATCATGACCCGAGCCGAAAGCAGAGGCTTAACCCACTGAGCCACCCAGGCGCCCCCATCTGGTATGATTTTTAGAAGCCCATGTTCAAACTACTGTCTGTAGGTTGTAGTTAAACTCTCCCATGACTCTAAATATAAAATAGCACTGGAGACTCAGAAGCCAGACACAGAGATGCTTTTTGGAGTTTCTTGCAACCAGACCGGCACAAGCTGTCTGATACCAGTGATAACTCCATAGCCGGCATAGGTGGTTAAACCTTGACCTCTGGATCCTCATCACTTTGGAGGCTTCTTATGTATGATGGGGCTTACAAGCGTTTAGTAAAGGGCAAAATGCACTGGCATGTAGGCTCTGTGCATCCTTCTGCTAACATCTGAAAGGTACATGTGTATCTTTCCTGCTTCCTAACCAGAGTCACTGCTGTGCTTCATCAAAGCTAACAATTGTGTTAACAGTAACCATTGAACATTAGTGAAATAGTTTGAGAACACCACAAATGCTAGAAATGTAACAATGATATTCACCATAAATTGAAGTGGTTGTTACAATGGAAACAAACTAGAGATCTGGGTTTTAAGTCCTAAATCTGTGAATAACTTGTTGGTCTTAAGAAAATCAACTACTCTGGACTTTTGTTTTTCCCATGTATAAACTAAGAAATTATACTATACTAAAGTCCATCTATGGGTGTTGTATTTAATGCTGGAATTATTGATTC
Organism: Mellivora capensis; assembly: GCA_004024625.1. Taxonomy (NCBI): domain Eukaryota; kingdom Metazoa; phylum Chordata; class Mammalia; order Carnivora; family Mustelidae; genus Mellivora; species Mellivora capensis. Next base: position 35,466 of record PISX010015135.1, on the reverse strand, counting down.
TACTCCTGGAACTAATATCACACTATATTCACTAACTAGAATTTAAATAAAAACTTGAAACATACATACATAAAGAAAGAAAATCCATCCATCTCTGAGATCCTAGTATTCTAAGGAATAGTCACCAGGCTTTAAATGTAGTCTAATCTCAGAAGTCTGAAATAATGGGTACTCTTCCCAGTTTAACCCAGTATTTTTATGTGTCTTACTATATGTTGGTTTTTGTACCCCAGCTGTCTAATCCTCAAAGAAATGTTAGGTAATAGTTGTCTGCAAAGAGAGTAGGAATACTTACACCCATCATCCATACATTCTTTAAAAATTTTACATTCTGAATTTTACACACTGAAATATACATTTTACATACTGAAATTTACATAGTTTTACATACTGAAATTTTACATACTGAAATATACATAAAAATAGAATAGTATAATGAATCTCTGTGAACCAAGAGAGCCAGCTTCAATATTACCAACATTTTATTAAACTTGTTTCATGTCATCCTCTTCTTCCTATTGGAATATTTTAAAGTATATATCATATAATCTCATTCATATATACATTAGTATATATTCCTAAAGGATGAAGACTTATTATTGGATAGAATTATTATACCAGTTTTTTACTTAAGAAAATTAAAAATTTTAATATCTAATACCCAGTTAAAATTTATATTTCCCAATTGTCTGAAAAATGTCTTTCTTACCTAGTTTGCAATATTTCTGATTTGGTTATAATTATTTTTTTGTTGGGGCGCCTGGGTGGCTCAGGTTAAGCCTCTGCCTTTGGCTCAGGTCATGATCTCAGGGTCCTGGGATCAAGCCCCGCCTTAGGCTCTCTGCTCGGCAGGGAGCCTGCTTCCCCCTTTCTCTCTGCCTACTTGTGATCTCTCTCTCTCAAATAAGTAAAATCTTTAAAAAAATTACTTTTTTGTTGTTGTTTTTGAAGGTTTTATGTATTTATTTGACAGAGAGAGATCACAAGTAGGCAGAGAAGCAGGCAGAGAGAGGAGGAAGCAGGCTTCCTGCTGAGCAGAGAGCCCGACGTGAGGCTCGATCCCAGGACCCTGAGATCATGACCTGAGCCAAAGGCAGAGGCTTTAACCCACTGAGCTACCCAGGCACCCCCAATTACTCTTACTTTCAGAAACTTATTTTTAAAAACAATCCACATTAGGTTTATACTTTGCATTTGGTTGATTGTTCTTTAAATCTGTAACAGCTACCTGACTCCCTTCTCCTTTATGTCATTTGTTTAAAAAAGTTATTTATCTGGTTCAGTTTCCCACATTATTGATTGTAACCTTATGATAGTCATTGTATATCTTCTACCATTTTTTAAAACTGTTCATTAGATCTGGAGGGTTGCTTAGAATCAGGTTCAGTATTTTTAGCAAGAGAACTTTATAGACAATGATATATACAGTGTCTTTCTTTTGTAATGCTAAATAAGAAATGTTGACCTCATGTATCCTTTTTAATGTTCCCCACTGACATTTCAGCTACTGGTTTTAGTATCATTACTTAAAAAAAAATAAACATCAGCACAACCCTTTTATCTGTTCAAAAAATAGTTGAACTTCTGCTTTATGCTAGTGCTAAATCTGACACATGGTAGAAACTTAATCTTTTCTCTTCTGTAGCCTAGTCAGTAAGGTATCCATCCCATTGGTAGATGCTAAGAAGGGCTAGCTTTCCACCAGCCCCTAGGAGGTGCAGTAACACCTATAACCATGTGTATACAAGACACTGTAGGAAGGTTTATGCCCCAGGCCCACTCACTTCAGCTTTCTCCTCTCATTGGAGCTAAACAAAGTCAAAACTCCATCAGGTAGTACAAGTTCCCTCCAATACATAATCAGGAAAAGTAATGTTTTCTAAAGACAACTTTGGTTCTTTTATTCATCAACATGGCCAGTACTCAATGAGGTGTGCCTTTGCATAACCCTATATTATTATAGTTGGAAGGGAACCTTAAAGAAATCACCTAACTTAACCCTCTGTTTTATAGATTAGTAACCTGGCATCATCCATGGTTACCCAGCTTAGGTGGAAAGAAGATGAGACTGGAACTCACTTTTCTTCTCTGTGGTCTTTAGTGTATTTGACAGCCCTTTGCTTTTCCAAATACTCATATATTTAATTGTTATGACAACACTGTTTCTACTGCTAGGGTTTTGTATCTAGATTTCAAAAATTGAGTTTTTTTCCCTCAACAGCCATTGTTCTGAGTTTAGATTTTTGCCTACATAAGTCTGTAAATGTGTAAAGTTTTTGTTTTTTTAACCTTTCTATTTTAGATGCAGCAGTTCTTGGGAAGACCCCTTGTGAAAGAATCTGTCTTTAGACCCATACTCACTGTTCCTCAGATGCCTGCTGTTTGTCCCGCAGTCATCTCTGCACCTGGCCAGCCTAGAGCCCCTCTGGTACAGATCTCCGTTGTTTTTTTTTATCTCCATCGTAGACTTCCTGAATGAATGTCCTCTATTTATTTGATAAGTGGTGATGGTGGTGGTAATAGTGGAGGGAGGAAAACTGAATGATAATTGAGTGAATAGTTCCATTTAAGGCACTGTGCTAGGAGCATTACATATATCATTTCATTAACTGATAATCAGTTTTGGGATATAAAGATACATACATTTTTATAGTAGACAATCCTTACAGGATTTTATGGTTTTGCTTCTATAATAGGCAACAATACAAGGTAAAGGACATTTTTTAATAGATCACTTATATTTAGCATGTTTGATGGGTAGATTAAAAAGCAAAGAAAATTATGCCACAAATCTAAAGAAAAATTTATTTACACAAACACAGACACACATAGGTATAATAGGACAGTGTTTCAACTTTATAAACACAATATAAATAGCATCATCTTGGAATAAATTATACTATAAAATTATGAATCTTCCTAGCTACAACTAGGCACATAAATTTTATCCAAACCTGAAGAGGTAATAGGGAAATTTTAAATGACTAGGATTATTAGTTGTAATCTTGGCAAAGGTGGTAAACATTTATTTTAAAAAAATCTTCTCCTCGAAGACTGATGTTAAATATAATTAATGAAAAATTCTCTAACTTGACTTTTCCATAATACATTCTCATCAGTTTTTTTGTACCTATAAACACCCTCCCTTTGAAATATAATCAGATGGACTCATTTTTGTAGAGGCTGCCTCTGCAAACAAATATGTATATAGGTCTTGCCATGTTAACTGATAACCACATCTTCTCATCCCCATGATCTCACAGTGTTGCTCATGTGGTTTATACCTGCACTATTATATAAGGAGCTACATATATAAAACTTTATTGAAAACTTTTTAAAGTATCTCAGCCTCCTAGTACTACTTTCTGATTCCTTGGGAAAAGCTTGATACTGAGGCAAACCCAGGTTTCTGAGCAGTATTCTCCTCTGACTTAGTAGACTTTGTATGAGTTATTTCAGTAGCTATTAGTCATAGCTAATTTTTCATGAGTAATCTTATATTTGAAAATAATCTGTAGAACGTTAGGTAAAAGTTGTCATGTTTATAATTATCCTAGTAATTGGGTGAAAATATTCACTTGCTGATATTAATTAGAATCTTAAAGCTTCTAAGAAGAAACTGCCCTAAGATATGGCAAAACTTTGATGATTTCATGGATTGGAGGTGTCACTACAACTTCCACACCACTTTTGTCTGTAACATTCATGAGACATTGGGCAGACATTCTAGTAGTAGTCTCCTCTTTATTTCTCTGAAAATTCAAACTTGGCATTAACTACTTTCATATTTAGAAAAATTATAAAAAAGCAGGGGCGCCTGGGTGGCTCAGTGGGTTAAAGCCTCTGCCTTTGGCTCAGGTCATGATCTGGGGTCCTGGAATCAAGCCCCACATCGGGCTCCCTGCTCAGTGGGGAGCCTGCTTCCCCCCTCTCTGTCTACTTGTGATCTCTGTCAAATAAAATCTTTAAAAAAAAAAAAAAAGCAGGGACGCCTGGGTGGCTCAGTTGGTTAAGCGGCTGCCTTCGGCTCAGGTCATGATCCCAGCGTCCTGGAATCGAGTCCCACATCGGGCTCTTTGCTCCGCAGGGAGCCTGCTTCTCCCTCTGCCTCTGCCTGCCACTCTGTCTGCCTGTGCTCCCTCTCTCTCTCTGACAAATGAATAAATTAAAAAAAAAATTTTTTTTTAATTAAAAAAAAAAAGCAAATAACATAGAAATATATAAAGTAGAAAGTAAAATTAACCTGCAACCGAATCCTAGGAAATAATCATTGTTTACAGATTGTCTATAACTTGAGACCTTTTTCTATGCACATATATTCGGGTTAAGCCTCTGCCTTCAGCTCAGGTCATGATCTCAGGGTCCTGGGATCGAGCCCCGCATCAGGCTCTCTGCTTAGCAGGGAGCCTGCTTCCTCCTCTCTCTCTCGGCCTCTCTGCCTACTTGTGATATCTCTCTCTGTCAAATAAATAAGTAAAATCTTTTTAAAAAATTTTAATATGAAAGTGAGTCATACCATAAATACTATACCACAGATTTTTTAAAATGAAACATTTCATGGACATCTCATACTCCAATATATAGATCTGTTCTTAAGGATTGATTGGTTATGCTATAATTCACTCATTCCCCTATTGGCAGACTAGGTTGTTTCTAGTTTCTTAAAATAAAATAAAATGGGGGAAAAAAGAGTGTTCATTGCTGTTATTTTATTTCTTTTCGGTGCTCCAAAATTCATTGTTTATGCACCACACCCAGTGCTCCATGCAATTCCCACCACCAGGCTCACCCAATCCACACCCCTCTCCCCTCAGTTTGTTTCTGAGTCCACAGTCTCTCATGGTTTGTCTCCCCCTCCAATTTTCCCAACTCACTTCTCCTCTGCATCTCCCAATGTCCTCCGTGTTATTCCTTATGCTCTGTATTTCTATAGATTGCAATTACTGAAACTCACATGTCCCCTTTTTAAAAATAAGGTATTTATAAAAAATAAATATTACTGTGCTAGTTAAATAAAATTCCAAAAGGGGAATGTGTAGGTCAGCATTCCTCTTCATTCTACCCATTTTCTGAAGTATGGAAATACTGTGTTGTCATGGAATGTTACTTCCTAATAACTGAAGCTGATGGGTTATAACTGTGCTCCTTACAGATGACTGGTATAGCCTGGACTGTGCCGGCACCTGTGGGAGAGGCTGTGTCTCCCAGTGTAGGTCTGGGAAGTGATCCCCCCATGATGAATTGGGAGAGGATTACAGACAGGCTGAAAACTGCTTTTCCACAACAAACCAGGTATCTTAATTTTTATTTAGTTGTGAGTACAGATCATACTCTACAGTTTCCATAGCCATAATTAGGACAGTGAAACAAATACAAACACACAAGTATATTATCTTAACATGGCTTAGGTAAGGAAAATGAAATAGTGTTCAATATAAATGCCAAACCTCTTCACTAAATTTATTAGTCTCAAGTTATGAGAGAATAGGTTTTTAAATTTAGGTTTGCTCCTTTATTAAAAGTACAAGTCATAAGCCTATCCAATTTTAATGCCACCAGCTGCAATAATTATCTTAATAACCTCTTTCCAAAGTGAATTTTAAATTGATTGCATGCTCTACAAGCCCAAACATCAGATTTTACCCTCCTATTTCCTTAATGTTATTGAGGGCTCTTAGTTTTTGTTAGCGAATACAGTTAAGTGCAAGAAACAATGATTTTACTGTGCTTTTCACAGTGCTGATTTTAGCAGAAAGATATTTAATGTTTCTTCTCCAGAAATGAAGTTTTTTTATCTTTACTTTTGTATTCAAGAAAATCAGTTTTTAACCAATATTTTCACATGAAGCCTAATACTTTAATTTAATGGACATATTGTTTTGCTACAGGATTAGATTATGGTTTTATAAATATAGTGAATAGCTAATGAAAATAGAAAAGTAATACAGTTGTTATATATATATATATATATATATATATATATATATATATATATATATAAAATGAATAGTAAATCAAAGGTAGTTTTACAAGGCTGATGACCTGACACTTCATTTGGGAAAGAAATTATTTCATTCTGCTCTCTCCTACCAGAAAACACATTCAGAGGCTTTGGGTCAAGGGACTTTGAGAACTGAAAGAGAAGAAAAAGAACATATTGATGAATTGTATGATAAAGAAACCTAGAAATATTTTAATGTGTCTTTTAGCTTTTCTGTTGTGTAATCTTTGTTTTGTTTGAGTTTTACATAGAAAAAATTATTAACATAGAAAAAAGACAGACCTATAGTGACATAGTTAAAAAGGAGTATTTTAGTCCTAATTAAAAGCAGAGACACAATAAAAGAGCTCAGTACATAAGTAAGTAGGTAACAAACTCAGTTTTCATACAAGCTTTCAAAAACAGTTAAACTTTTTCTTTTTGGAAAGAATATTAAACCTTAGGACTTTTGTTTTGGTATAATATAAATGTAGATAGATGTTAGCTCAGCTCTAAAGGGCCACATCTATATGCTGCTACATATTGTAGAATGGGATTTTGTACTTTGTGTAGGGGGCACACCCTCAAGGCAGTAGGAAAAAAAAATAACCACTGCTCTTTCCTTGATCTCTCCTAGAAAGGAGCTCACAGATTTCTTACGGAAATTGAAGGACATTCATGGAAAGTCCTTATCTGGACTGACATTTGATGAAATTGTGTACAAGATTTCCCAATTTATTGATCCCAAGAGATCACAGGTAAAAACAAAAAACCTATACCTCCCTGCCCTTCTAGGTAGTAGTGAGTGTTCTTAATTATGTTTATAACATGTCTATAAATCAATAACCTGTAATCATAATAAATTGTCTATTAACAGTTCAACTTAACAAATGGCATAGGAAGTCTTTTTTTGAAATACTGCCTGATCATTCTATTAAAACTGACCCTCTTGAAATTTCTTCCACGTTGCTTTCACTCTAAAGGAAGACCTCTTTTCTAATTTTAAAGAGTATATAATTACACAAGTAATATTGCTAACATTTTGTTTTCAAGATTTCTTGTGCATTTAATTGACTTTATACGCTTTTGCTAATTCTCACTGTACCTCGGTAACCCATTTTCTGTGCTATTCTATTAGTTTTCCCTGTTTTAAAACACTTCTGAAAAAAAGTGTAATGTTCTTGTTTTCAGAGTCAAGGAAAACCTGTGCCAAATGGTAGCGGTGTTTCACCCAGCCACACACCTCCACAGTCTAATACTGCCCAGCCCCCAAAACCAGCCTGGAGGCCCCTCAGTTCACAAGGGCCTGCCTCATGGGAAGGAGCCAATAATTTGGTGAGATTGAGACTGTTGATTCTAAGTACATTTAAATTTGAGGGAAAAAATGAGCTAAGTTGAACCTTATGTGTATGTTCCCTAGGATGATGAGGAGGAAGAAGAGGAGCCTTGTGTGATCTGTCATGAGAATCTCTCTCCAGAAAACCTCTCTGTTTTGCCTTGTGCTCACAAATTCCATTCTCAGGTAACTCTTTAAACTTACCTTTTTTTATTTTCTTACTTTTAAATTTTACTGATTTTTTTCAATTAAAATTTAAGTGTCATTTCAATGTCAGTTTAATATAGAGAAGTATATGAAATAGTAGAAAAATGACCTGTACAACTATCCTGAAACCTCAAAATTCAAAGTAAGGTTAATATAGTTAGACAATTGAAAATTCAAACAGTACTAATAGATATGTAATGAAAGTCTAGCTTTTTTCTTCTTTTTTTTTTAAAGAAATCTACCTTTTTAAATATCTTGCCGTTAAATCAGTTAAGCAAGATTCATGCTGCCTTACTTGAAATCATATGCATGTATCATCAGATATTGCTGTAGCATGAGTTCCACAGACTATAACTTGGGGCATTGGAGTACCACACAGAAATATTTACACCTGTTTTCACCATACCTAGCCCCAGTTTGTACTGTGCTTTCTCAGATCTCCATACACCTTACAGGAAAAGAGGAGACAATGATGAGATTGAAATAGTACGGAGTAATTCCCTTGACTAGAAATGGAAGGAATGTTCATTGACAGAGCAGTTCAGTGGCAGTTTAGTAACAGTGTCACTTCATCTTGATTTGCTATGAATAATGGATAGTGTCCTTTGTCTCCATGTACTGATGGCACCCTACCATTATAAAGCACAAGATTTACCTTAACAGGCCTGTCTGGGTTCTTGTATTTGCTCTTTAGATGCTCAGGTTTCAGTTTTGATGTTAGAAAAATAGGAGACTGGCATATCTTTTGTTGATTCTTGGCATTTTTAAGTCCCGGTGTTGTTGCTGTGCAAATGCTATTGATATATAATTTATGATCCAAGTCTTCTGGTGCAAAGATGTAATTTGACCCAGGAAAAGATAATCTTACATAAGAAAGTCTCAGGAAATGAATAGTAGCCAGCTCATTCAAACCATATCTGTAAAATGCAATTTCAAAGATATATGATACCTACTACAGAATTTTATTTTCTATCTATTCTGATATGAAGAAATAGACACAGAATGGCTAATCCCCAAAGATCAGGAAAGATACTTAGTCATTTGAAGTTAGTTCATGAAACTTACTATTTTTGCCATTGCCCATAGAATAGAAAGCAGGTAACCGATTCAGGTTACCTTTCAGGGTTACAGTTAGTGGCCCTAATATATAGGCCTATTCTCAATCCTCTCTCATCTGATCTCACTCTCATTATTTATACAGGTAAAATGGATTTGTCTTGGGAGAGTTAGTATTCAAGCAAATGACATAACAGCTCATAGCCCAAGAGTACCATCATTGTTATCAAAGAGCCATTTGAAAAGTTTATCTATTATCTAGGGATTTTAACTTCAAAACACCATAGGCACTTAATACAGGGCATTGCTGACTTTTGTATGTTATTTTTTTTCTAGATTATACATGAGAACAATATATAATAAAGTAGAGGAAAAATATGTAGCAGATTTCCTCAGCCTTCTTGTTAGGAAGAATTGCTAAGTCATCCTGAAAATTAGGCCTGGGGAAAGGATCCTAATCCAATAAACTTGCTGAAAGGTGTTCTGCTATTACCAGCTATATTACTCAGTGAATCACAGAGAAGGTGCCATTACTGAGTAGTTGGCTTGGCAATTTACTAGAAAGTAACTGATTATATAGAGTAAAAGTTACCTCTGCTAGGCTAAATCAGAGAGACTGACATGAATATTTTTGCTCCTTAGTGCATTAGACCTTGGCTGATGCAACAGGGGACATGCCCAACCTGCAGACTCCATGTTTTGTTACCAGAAGAATTTCCAGGTCATCCCAGCCGGCACTTGCCAAAGATCTGATCCAAGGGGATGATTATGCAAAGGAAGTTCAGTTATCAGATTCCAGAATTTAGTTTTGCCTTTTATTATGAGCTGATAGTGTGCGTGGTGTGAAGCAGTGTGCGCTTTGTACAAAAAAGAAGCTAGCTAATCTCATCAAAGCTGCAGCCAAAGAGGACAGGACCCATCTTCAGGACTTAGAGCTGAACTGAAAGGGATTAAATTTTAAAAATTACATTACATTTGCCCTTATTAGTGAGCATTTTCTTCCAACGTAAACATCATTGTTAGCGTATATCTTATGATGTTTTTGTCTTTTTCCTTCTTATTCCACTTATCCTTTATTGTCTCTCAATATATGCTACATCTTAATTTCCTGAAGTCAATTTAAGAGGAAAAGTAGAATAGCATTCCAGATTTTATTTTTTCTTTTAACTTTTTAAACTGCTTACAAAATACACAACTGAATTATTTAAACTTCATCCCTATCTTCCCTTCTAAATATGGCCTCTAAATATGTGCCCATGAAGAGATTATGAGCTACTTGGAGGTGTGGACCATACAGTGGTGTGTTGGAGCTTAGCTAATTATAGTTTGTGAGAAGTGACTGTTGAAGTTTCAGGAATTTTGTGAGCCAGTGATCAAATTGTTCATAGCTTGAAATCTGCATAGTGGGAGTATTTACACCATAGAAATTTGTAAATGTTATAAGTCAGGGTTTCTCTTCCCAAGAACTTGCTGTTAAACATTTACCAGTACGTCACTGGGACCGTGTCTGATCCTCCTATGTGTTCTCAATGCCTTGCACAGTAGGTGTAGCATAAATATTCCCAGAATTAAATCAGGAAATAGAAATGAGTTAATGTGTAAATTAAGTCACTTGTTCAGTTGAATAATTGAGATATGTTCATTTGTGAAGATTGTCATTGGATCTTACACTTGAAGGATTTTTTTTTTCTGCCTTAAAAGTTTCTTAATTTCACTTTGTCATGCTGCAGGGTGTGGGGTGCTGTTTGTATGTAGATGCTTCTTATGACAAAGTTAACATTTACTGGGCTAAGCTGCTATCTAAAGCTTATCAGTAGGAACTTACTTAGAGGTCAAAAACCTATTTTGAAAATAGTGTTGTGTAAATGCTGTAAGTGTTGTACATGTCTCTAAAAAAAAATCTAAATTCAGTTACCATGTAAGATGTTATTTGGTTCACATTTGTTTCCATAAATTAATGATAATGAGACTGTGAATAAGTGTTTTGACTCTATTTTATCTGTATATTTAAGTGTAAATGTATCTTGAAGTTACTTTAAATCTCTATTTAAAACTGCTATTTCTGTAATTGTATGCTAAATGTTTTCTTCTGTAATGACAATAGACTGGAAAATGTGGAGGAAAATATCCAAAAAAAAAAAAAAAAAAAAAAGGAAGTCAGTCTTCTAGACACTTAAAATGCCATGAGTCTCAGAATTGAAAAATTCAGAAATTATAAGGCCTGCAATAATTATCTTGTCTAACACCTTGAGGTCATGGTCTTATAGCAAACTATCTTATAAAACAATTGTTTCTTAGTTTGTTTACATCTATGATTTCACTTCCATGTGGAAAAGATTTTATCTCTATATCAGTTTAAATGTATCCTGAAACTATTTTAAATCTGTTTAAAACATCTATATTTGTTTGTGTGGTTTTTTTTTTTCTGTTATGACAAAGAGTAGGAAAATACCCAAGAAGGCAGTCATGGAGACTTGTAGAATCATAGAATGTCAGAACTTATGGGGTCTTTAATGATCCACTAGACTGTCCCTAATAAGTACATCATGCCTAAGATCACATGGTCAATTAGCGGCTGGGCCAGTCCTTCTAATTCTTTAAGGTCCTGGCACTTGGTCACATGCTTTCTTCACAAAATCAGGCTGTAAGGTTTTATCGGTAGTGATCCTGCTGTTCTTGGATCTAAGGATAGGGCCTGAGGACTCAACACAGTAGCTGATATGTAGTGAGAAGGTAGTAGGATCGTACTTTTGAAAGTGATGTCCAATTCTGCAGCTACTAAAGATAAGAAATAAAACAATCCCATTATTGATGTGCAAACAATACTCACTGTTAATCCTGTGGCTGCTGACAAATCTAGAACCCCATCCTTCCCAGAAATGCAATGAGGCAATATTTATATCGAAAACAATCTATAAACATCTAGTGATATCAGTGCAGCTATTGTAAAAGGATATATCTTATAATGTTTTCCCTCAAATTTATTTTGCCCATATATATATATATAATACTTTCCAGCTATTATGAGATGATTTCAAATGTGTTTGTTACCTCATTTGATCCACTGACAATTCTAAAGTTCATGTTTAGTGGATGTTCCTTAAAGGATGATAAAACTAAGGCCCAAGTAAGAAAAATAATTTATCCAAAGTCATAACCACAGAGTGGCATTTTGGGATTTTAATGCAGATCTTATGTCCCTTAGCTAGTGTTCTCTTCTAGTACCCAAGAGCCATATCCCCATTTTGGATTGACTTTCTGCAAACAAGAAAAGTAGTTTTTTTCTAAAATCTTTTTAAAAAAAGGGCGGGGGTGGGCGCCTGGGTAGCTCAGTGGATTAAGCCGCTGCCTTCAGCTCAGGTCATGATCTCAGGGTCCTGGGATCAAGCCCCGCATCGGGCTGCAGGGAACCTGCTTCCTCCTCTCTCTCTGTCTGCTTCTCTGCCTACTTGTGATCTCTGTCTGTCAAATAAATAAATAAAATCTTTAAAAAAAAAAAAAAGTAGTTTTTTTCTTCCTTGTAAATACTTGTCAAAATAAAATGAAACAGGTTCTTTTTTTTTTTAAGATTTTATTTATTTATTTATTTGACAGACAGAGATCACAAGTAGGCAGAGAAAGGCAGACAGAAGAAGAGGAAGGGAAGCAGGCTCCCCGCTGAGCAGAGAGCCTGACATGGGGCTCAATCCCAGGACCCTGAGATCATGACTTGAGCCGAAGGCAGAGGCTTTAACCCACTGAACCACCCAGGTGCCCCAAAAATGAAACAGGTTCTAAACCTACTAATTTTTTTGGACTAGGAACATGGTATTGAGTATATAAAAAATACATAATAGTCTGACTTTTCCTTCAGATTCTTGGTTTGCTTGGGATGGTTCCAATTAATGCCTATTGTTTTGACATAATAGTGCCCCCTCTCACAGCAGTGCCCCAGTCTTGATGATGAATTATATCTTATAGTTAACTCAGGGAAGATGAGCTTAATATTTTTACCAGATTCAAATTTAGTAAGAATTCTCTACATTTATAAAAGGTTCCTGAGATGCCTTATCATATGGCCTCTTGGGTAAGACTTCTAGAACTACAGTAGCTAAGGAATATGATGTATAGCCAGATGAAAATAACAAATAGTTAATAATAGTAGGCAGGTTTTCAGTTAATGGACTCCTGTTAAGTATGGATCCTGGACCACATCACATTTACCTGCTCTGTTTATAAACAATACATATTCCAAGAAGCCATTTGGGAATCTACATTTGGAATGAGCATGCCAGGTATTCTGAAGCATGCTAAAATTTGAAAACTGTTGGTGTAGAAGAAAGTGGCTTTCTCAGATCTATGTTTGAATTGTTGAACCCCCATCTTTGGAATGTTGTGTAATCATGAACTACTTTTACCAACCAAAACTTTTGTAAAATGGGGAAAAAGACTTCTTGCCTGACAGAGTTAGTGTTCTTAAATGAACGTTTATTAGTGTTCATTTCCAAAGTAGCAAACCTTCCATTAGTCATTCAACATGTTGGAATTTACTCCTTGATAAAATCCTGAAAGTTCTTTTATCTTCAACTACCCTTATTAAGATTAATGGAGGATAGAAAATTCAGGAAAGATGGCAGTGTAGGAGGAGCTTGAGCTCACCTCATCCCACAGACCGCTAGGATAACAGCTGTACCTATGCAACTACCTCTGAAAATTACTTGATGACCAGCAGAACAGACCTTTCATAGTCAATTGTAAAGAGGCCACATCAAAAAGGGTAGGTAGGAGGAGTGGGAAAATGGTTGGGAACCAAAACCCCTGTGAAACTAACCACAAATGGGAGGGACACCACAAGCATGGAGAAGAAAAAAGGATCAGAGTTCACACCATGCACCCCTGGAACAGGGGACCCACATTGGAAAGGCAAGTGCCCATAACCTATGGTCTTGAAAACCAGTGGGGTTTAACTCCAGGAGCTTTTAAAATCAGCAGGGCTTAGCATACTTTAAAAATTAGCCACCTTAACTCTTGGAGAGCAGAAGGGCAAGGAAACTAATTCTTTGCCCATAAAGAACCAGCTTAATAACTCACCCAAGACAGCAGAAAAGCTGCATTTGAAAAGAGCCTTGGGTATATGTAAAGGAGGTGAATTTACTAATTTCAGAATATGCACTGGAAGGACAGGGATCATCATGAGATTTTGCCAGGAAAACAAAACAAAACAACAACAACAAAACCTGGTAGGCACCTTTCTCTTCTCCAGCCAGGAAACTCAGACACTTGTGTGAGCCAGTGTTAACAGTCTCCACCTCTCTCCATCACACTGCCCACCCTGCCATTGGGTTTCCCCACAGATTCACCTCATCTAATCCACCCGCCTCAGTAGGCATCCCACACCCTGTAAGCCCCACTGACCAGGATCAGCAATACTCCAAAGTGACTCCTGCCTTGAGGAGTTGGGGAGATAACCCCACACACCAGTGTGCTGTTTCACCAACTGATCCTCTTAGCTGGCTGCACAGGAAGCAAACTCATCACTTTTACACCTGTAGTTGTGGCAGAGAGGCTAACTGCAGCTGCTTAATCTGACCACAGTCCACCAATGAAAGCCTCTCAGTTGGCCTTGCAGGGAGCAAGCCCTGCCTTTTGGTGTGCCTGCAACTGGCAGAGAGGCTAACAGCAGCCAGCTACCCTGACTGCCAACCCTATCCAACATGGTGGTCTTAAGAGGCCTCTCATCAGTACAGGGACCAAACCCTGCCCAGTGTGCCCACAGCAGTCATTGGCTCATTGCAACAGGCTGAGATAAAATGGATTAGCCACAAAAGCAGGGCAAAAGCAGCCCACATAAGAGACACCACTGCTGCGCCTGGTTCTAATGATTGGGGATGATTAGGACCACAGGACCTCTTCTACACAAGGACACTACCTTCAAGACAAGGAGATGGAGATGATCTAATACACAGAAACAAAGTTAAGCAAAATGAGACAGAGGAATATGTGCATCTCATTACCTGATTTCAAGCTTTACTACAAAGCTGTGATCACCAAGACAGCATGGTACTGGCATCAAAACAGACACATAGACCAGTGGATCAGAGTAGAGAGTCCAGATATGGACCCTCAACTCTATGGTCAAATAATCTTCGACAAAGCAGGAAAAAATATCCAGTGGAAAAAAGACAGTCTCTTCAATAAATGGTGCTGGGAAAATTGGACAGCTATGTACAGAAGAGTGAAACTCGACCATTCTTTTACACCATACACAAAGATAAACTCGAAATGGATATAAGACCTCAAGATGAGGCAGGAATCCATCATAATCCTAGAGGAGAACATAGGCAGTAACCTCTTCGACATCGGCCACAGCAACTTCTTTAAGACATGTCTCCAAAGGCAAAGGAAACAAAAGCAAAAATGAATTTTTGGCATTTCATCAAGATCAAAAGCTTCTTCACAGCAAAGGAAACAATCAACAAAACAAAGAGGCAACCCATGGAATGGAAGAAGATATTCTCAAATGACACTACAGACAAAGGGCTGATATCAAGATCTATAAAGAACTCCTCAAACTCAACACACACAAAACAGATAATCATGTAAAAAAAATGGGCAGAAAACATGAACAGACAGTTCTCCAAAGAAAGCACACAAATGGCTAACAGACACATGAAAAAAATGTTCATCATCATTAGCCATCAGAGAGATTCAAATCAAAACCACATGGAGATACCACTTTACACCAGTTAGAATGGCCAAAATTAACAAGACAGTAAACAACAAGTGTTGGAGAGGATGTGGAGAAAGGGGAACCCTCTTACACTGTTGGTGGGAATGCAAGTTGGTGCACCCACTTTGGAGAACAGTGTGGAGATTCCTTAAGAAATTAAAAAAAGAGCTTCCCTATGACCCTGCAATTGCACTACTGGGTATTTACCCCAAAGATACAGATGTGGTGAAAAGAAGGGCCATCTGTACCCCAATGTTTATAGCAGCAATGGCCACGGTCACCAAACTGTGGAAAGAGCCAAGATGCCCTTCCACGGATGAATGGATAAGGAAGATGTGGTCCATATACACTATGGAGTATTATGCCTCCATCAGAAAGAATAAATACCCAACTTTTGTAGCAACATGGACGGGACTGGAAGAGATTATGCTGAGTGAAATAAGTCAAACAGAGAGAGTCAATTATCATATGGTTTCACTTATTTGCGGAGCATAACAAATAACACGGAGGACATGGGGAGATGGAGAGGAGAAGGGAGTTAAGGGAAATTGGAGGGGGAGATGAACCATGAGAGACTATGGACTCTGAAAAACAACCTGAGGGTTTTGAAGGGGTGGCGGGTGGGAGGTTGGGGGAGCCAGGTGGTGGGTATTATGGAGGGCATACATTGCATGGAGCACTGGGTGTGGTGCAAAAACTATGAATTCTTTTACGCTGAAAAGAAATTAAAAAAAAAAAAAGATACAGATGTAGTGAAAAGAAGGGCCACCTGTATCCTAATGTTCATTGCACCAATGGTCACAGTTGCCAAACTGTGGAAAGAACCAAAATTCCCGTCAATGAATGAATGGATAAAGATATGGTCCATATATATAATGGAGTATTATGCCTCCATCAGAGAGGATGAATACCCAACTTTTGTATCAACATGGACAGGACTGGAAGAGATTATGTGAGTGAAGTAAGTCAAGCAGAGAGAGTTATTTATCATATGGTTTCACTTACTTGTATAGCATAAGGAATAACACAGAGGACATTGGGCAATGGAGAGGAGAAGTGAGGTGTGGGAAATTGGAGGGGGAGACAAACCATGAGAGACTGCAGACTCTGAGAAACAAACTGAATGTTTGGGAGGGGAGGGGGGTGGAATATTGGTTGAGCCTGGTGGTGGGTATTGCATGGAGCACTGGGTGTGGTGCATAAACAATGAATTTTGGAACACTGAAAAGAAATAAAATGGAAAAAAAATTTAAGGTTTTTGCACAGCTAAGGAAACTTATGAACAAAATGAAAAGGCAACCTACTGAATGAGAGATCTTCACAACTGATATATGATAAGGGCTCAATATCTAAAATACAGGAAGAGCATATACAACTTGACAACCAAAAAAGTAATTTGATCAAAAAATGGGCAGAGGATTTGAATAGACATTTTCCACAGTAATACGGATGGCCAAGGAGACCCACAAAAAGATGCTCAACATCACTAATTATCAGGAAAATTAAAATCAAAACCATATACCTGTCAGAATGGCTATTATAAAAAAAAAAAACCCAAGAAATAATGTGCTGGTGAAGATGTGGAGGAAAAAATCTTGTGCACTGTTGGAAGGAATGTAAATTGGTACAGCCACTGTGGAAAAGAGTATGGGGATTTCTCAAAAATATTAAAAATGATGTCATATGATCCAGTAATTTCTTTACTGAGTATTTACCCAAAGCATACAAAAACACTAATTTAAAAGATATATGCACTCCAATGTTTATTGCAACATTATTTTTAATAACCAAGATATGGAAGCAACCTATGTGTCTATCAATAGATGAATGGCTAAATATGTGGAGTGTGTGTGCATGTTATTACTCACAGAATATTACTTAGCCATAAAAAAGGATGTGTTCTTGCCATCTGTGACAACATCTATGGACCTAGAGAGTATTATTCTAAGTGAAACAAGTCAGACAGAAGAAGACAAATACCGTATGATTTCACTTATATGTGGGATCTAAAACAAAACAAATGAACAAACAGAAAACAGACTCTTAACTACAAAGAACAAATTGGTGGCAGCCAGATTGGAGGCAGCTGGGTGAAATAAAGGAGATTTAAGTGGTACAAATTTACAAGTGGTACAAATTTCCGGTTATAAATAAGTCATGAAGATGAAAGGTACACCATAAAGGATATAGTTAATAATATTGTAATAACATTGTATGGTGATAGTAACTGCAATGATCACAGTGGGTATCATGTATAGAATTCTTGAATCAATGTTGTACACCTGAAACTAAATACAACATTGTATGTTAATTACACCTCAAAAAATAATAAAACAAATAAAACTAATATAACTATTAGTCCTAATTCCAGGCCCAGGTGGTGACCACCGAATTCCAGAAGAGCTTTCTTATGCCTGACTGGCTGTACATCAGACTGGCTGGACTCACCATCAATGTCCAGACTATTGCCCAGCGCCTCAAGTTCTGGATGAACCTGTATGAGCTAAGGTGTGGTTGGCAGATCAAGCCTTATATCCTCATGAGTATAGTGGTTAACCTCCTCTGAGAAACAGTTGGCCAATACTACACTTTGGGTTGGTCCCAAAGATCTTTAAGCCCTTCATTGCTCTCTACATCTCATCAGCTGCCCCATGGTGACTGACAACTTTGTGGTCAACAGCATGTGTAGTAAATGAGTGGAGTCAAACATGAATCCAGAGCACTTGCTTGAAACCATATCACAAGACATGCTGAATGTGTGGACCAGGATACAGTGTGAAGCATGGGAGTCATAGTTCACATTTACCCTTTTGAAAAGGACAAAATCACCACCAAGAGACTGAAAGCCCAAAGGGACTTATTTTCAATCCCCAGACTTCACTCAAAAAAAAAAAAAAAAAGTTTTCTTACACATACACACACACACACACACCCCTTACATCACATAAAAATTAACTCAAAATGATTAAAGACTTGAAGACCTGAAACCAAAATACTCTAAGAAAACAAAGGCAGTAAGCTCCTTGACACTGATTTTGTCAATGAATTTTTTTTATCTGACACCAAAAGCAAAGGCAACAAAAGTAAAAATAAGTGGGAGTACATCAAACCAGAAATAATCTTCAGATCAAGGGAAACCATTAACATAATGAAAAGGCAACAAACTGAATGGGAGAAGATATTTGCAAATCACATATCTGCTAAAGAACTACTATCCAAAACATATAAAAGAACTTATACAACTCAACAACAACAAAAAACAAACAATTAAAAATGGGCAGAGAATCTGAATAGACACTTTTCTAAACAAGACATACAGATAGCCAACAGGTACATGAAGATATGGTCAATATCACTAATCAGCAGGGAAATGCAAATCAGAATCACAGTGAAATATTTCACACATGTAGGAATGGCTAGTATCAAAAAGACAATAAATAACAAGTGCTGGCATCCATGTAGAGATTAAGAGAACCCTTGTATACCATTGTTAGAAATGTAAATTGGTGCAACTACTATGGAAAACAGTGTGAAAATTCTTCAAAAAATTCAAAGTAGAACTACCATATAATCCAGAGATTCCACTCTGGGTATTTATCTTAAGAAAATGAAAACACTGATTTGAAAAAAATATATGCATCCCATATTCATTGAAGTGTTATTTATAATACCCAAGACATGGAAACAACCTAAGTGTCCACCAATGGATGAATGAATAAAGATGAGGGGATACACAGATACAAAATGAAATACTGAGCTATTAAAAAGAATGAAGTTTTGGCACATGTAGCAAAATAAATGGACTTTGAAGGTATCATACTATGAAATTAGAGAAAGACAAATACTGTATATCTCTCTTCTATGTGGAATCTTAAACAAACAAACAAACAAACAAACTCATAGCTACAGAGAACAGACTGGTACTTGCATGTGTGTATGGCATGGGGGGGTGTCAAAATGGGTGAAGGTTGTCAAAAGGTATGAATTTCATTACAAAATAAGTCATGGGATATAATGTACAGCATGATGACTATAGTTAAACTGCATTACATATTAGTTGCTAAGAGAGTAGAACTCAAGAAAAAAATCGTAGCTATGATTATGACATGTTAATTAGCCTTATTGTGATGACCATTTCATAAAATGTACAAATATCAAATTACACTGTATGACTGAAACTAATGTTATATGTCAATTATATTTCAATAGAAAAAATGTTTCAATTCTCTTAAAAGATATGAAGGGAGAAGAGAATGTAACCATTACTTCTACTTCCAGTTTCACATAGCAATAGAATGTTAAAAAGTAATTTTGTTACATAAAATATTATACCCTATAACATTTGATTGATTCATTTGAACTACATGAACTTTTATACTTTTTAATACTGTCTAGCAAGGTTGAGAAACAGACAATGATCTAGGAAACAAACTTTTAAGGGTATATAAGAAAGATGCCATTTCCACTTAGAAGACCAGAATACTGAGAAAGTGGTTTACCCAAGTTGCACAACTATTAAGTAGTTGGGCCATGATCCTAACCTAGATTCCTGATATCAAACTGCCCCCACCTCTTTTTTAATGCTAGGCATGGAACCTAATGCAGGGCTTGAACTCAAGACCCTGAGATCAGGACTTGAGCTGAGATCAAGAGTTGAGCACTTAACCAACTGAGCCACGCAGGTACCCCAAACTCCTTTTTATTTTTTTTTAATTTTTTATAAGCATGTGATGTATTATTAGCCCCAGAGGTACAGGTCTGTAAATCGCCAGGTTTACACACTTCACAGCACTCACCATAGCACATGCCCTCCCCAATGTCCATAACCCCACAACCCTCTCCAAACTCCTTTTTAAAAAACAAAAGTCAGGGTCAGGGAGTGCCTGGGTGGCTCAGTCAGTTGCATATCTGCCTTTGGCTCAGGTCATGATCGTGGGATCCTGGGATTGAGTCCTGCATGGGTGGTCCCTGCTCAGCAGGGAGTCTGCCTGCCTCCTCCAGTCGTGTACACTCTTGCTTGAGCTATCTCAGAGAAGAAGAAGAAGAAGAAAAGAAAAAAAGACCCAAATGACCAGGATAAATCAAGTATCAGGCCACAAAAACAATTCAATAAATTTAAGATTAAAATCTTATTAAACATCTTTTCTTTTTTTTTTTCTTTAATTTATTTATTTGTCAGAGAGAGAGGGAGAGAGAGCGAGCGAGCACAGGCAAACAGAGTGGCAGGCAGAGGCAGAGGGAGAAGCAGGCTTCCTGCCGAGCAAGGAGCCCGATGTGGGACTCGATATCAGGATGCAGGGATCATGACCTGAGCTGAAGGCAGCTGCTTAACCAACTGAACCACCCAGGTGTCCCACATCTTTTCTGACCACAACAGTATAAAACTAGAAATCAGTTATAAGAAAATAAAAAAAAAAAAGAAAGGAAAACCACAAGCAGAAACTAAATAACATGCTACTAAACAATCATTGGGTCAATGAAGAAACCAAAAAGGAAATAAAAACATACCATGAGACAAATGAAAATGAAAACTATACTCCAAAGTCTATGGGACATAGCAAAAACAATTCTAAGAGGGAAGTTTATAGTGATACAGGACCACCTTAAATAACAAGAAAAATCTCAATCTACCCTTACACCTAAAGCAACTACAAAAAGACCAAAAAACAAAGTTAGTAGAAGGAAATAATAAAGATCAAAGCATAAATGAAAGAAATAGAGATTTTAAAAATAGAAAAGATTAATTAAACTAAGAACTCATTCTTTGAAAAGATAAATGAAATTGATAAACCTCCAGCCAGACTTAAAAAAAAAAAAAAGAAAGAAAGAAAAGAAAAGAAGAGAAGGAGAGATGGCCCAAATAAAGTTAGAAATAAAAGAGAAGTTACAACTAATACCACAGAAATAATAAAGATCATATAAAAACTACTAGAGGGGCACCTGGGTGGCTCAGTGGGTTAAAACCTCTGCCTTGGCTCAGGTCATGGTCTCAGGGTCCTGGGATCGAGCCCCACATTGGGCTCTCTGCTCAGTGGGGAGCCTGCATCCCCCTCCCTCTCTGCCTGCCTCCCTGCCTGCTTGTGATCTCTGTCTGTCAAATAAATAAAATCTTAATAAAAAACTACCATAATCAATTATTTGCTAACAAATTGGAGAACCTAGAAGAAATGGATAGATTCTCAAAAACATAAAATCTTCCAAGACTAAATCAGGAAGAAACAGAAGTTTTGATTAAGAGAAGGAACAAGATGGCATAAGAGTAGGAGACCTAAATATTATCCGGCCCCAGGAGTTCAGCTAGATAGTTATCAAACCATTCTGAATACCTACAAATTCAACAGGAGATCGAAGAAAAGAATAGCAGTGACTCTATGAAGAGAAAAGCAACCACTTTCTGGAAGGTAGGACATGTGGAGAAGTGAATCCAAGGCTATATATGGGAAGGTAGACCGCAGGGGGAGGGAGCCCCCATAAGCCAGCTCTTGGCAAGTGATAGAGCAGCAGAACACAAAATGGGAACTTTTGGAAGTCTGCTCTATGGAGGGACGTAGCTCCAGTGGCTAAAAGTGAGGTGGAATCCTCACTGGGACAGTGTGGTCTCAGGACCTGAGGGGACACAGAAAGACCAAGGGTGTCTGAGTGTGGCAGAGCTCCCAGGTATCAGAGCAGGGAAGCAAGCTGAAAAGAAGGAGCCAAAGAGTGGACTCTCAGCTTGGGGTTACCTTAAACTATGATCTGAGGCATAGCCGGGCCACTGCTTTTTGGGAAGGGACCTCAGGAGTGGCAGATATGGAAAGACATCCCCCCCCCCCACCTTCCTTCACCAGAAGGAGCAGTGTGGGAGCATACCACAGGAATCTGCTGGTTTAGAGACTCCACATGGGGCCATGTGCCAGAGATAGAAACACTCGGTCACAGGCTGGGTGAGCACAGAGTGCAGCTGGAGACCAAGATCACAGAGTGATTGATGGCTTTTCTCTGAGGGTGTACTGAGAAGTGGGGCCCCAAGCTCTTGGCTGCTCCAGGTTGGAGATTGGGAAGCTGCCAACTTTATTCCCATCCTCCAAAACTGTATGGAAATCACTCAGGGAACAAAAGCTCCCAAGAGCAAAAGGGAACAGATTACATAGGCTAGCCCCTGGCAAGTGTGGTGCAATTCCACCTCAGGGCAAAGGCATTTAAGAATCACTGCAACAGGGGCGCCTGGGTGGCTCAGTGGTTTAAAGCCTCTGCCTTCGGCTCAGGTCATGATCTCAGGGTCCTGGGATCGAGCCCCGCGTCGGGTTCTCTGCTCAGCAGGGAGCCTGCTTCCTCCTCTCTCTGCCTGCTTCTCTGCCTACTTGTGATCTTTGTCTGTCAAATAAATAAACAAAATATTAAAAAAAAAAAGAAAAGAATCACTGCAACAGGGGCGCCTGGGTGGCTCAGGGGGTTAAGCCTCTGCCTTCGGCTCAGGTCATGATCTCAGAGTCCTGGGATCGAGCCCCACATCGGGCTCTCTGCTCAGCGGGGAGCCTGCTTCCCCCACCCTCTCTCTCTGCCTGCCTCTCTGCCTCCTTGTGATCTCTGTCAAATAAATAAATAAAATCTTAAAAAAAAAAAAGAAGAATCACTGCAACAGGCCCCTCCCCCAGAAGATCAGCAAGAATGTTATGCCAAGACCAAGTTCACTGATGAATAAGAAATGAGGAACTCCAGAACTAGGGATATGCAACGCACATAATTCATGGATTTTTCCCCCCATGATTCTTTAATCTTTCAAAGTTAAATTTTTAAATTTTTCCCTAGTTTTTGAAATTTTTCCTCTTTCCTATTTTAACCAACATCTTATCAATACCTTTTTAAATTTTTTAAAATTTTCATTTTTACAGTCATATTCCATCCCTTCATTGTATTTATTTTTTGTATACATACAAGTTTTTCTTTCTTTAAAATTTTGGGATAGAGTTTCTTCTAACAGACCAAAATACACCCAAAGTCAAGTGTGTAGCTCTGTTCTATTCACCAGCTTGATCACTTTTTTTTTTTCTTTCTTTTCCCCCTGGTTTCGGGTCTCTCCTGATTTGTTTAGTGTCTATCTTTCTGGGGTCATTATTACCCTTTTAGCATTTTGTTCTCTCATTCATTTATTCTTCTCTGGACAAAATGACAAAGCAGAAAAACTTAGCTCAAAAAGAAAAAAAAAAAAGGGAGGGGCACCTGGGTGGCTCAGTGGGTTAAAGCCTCTGCCTTCAGCTCAGGTCATGATCTCAGGGTCCTGGGATCAAGCCCTGCATTGGGCTCTCTGCTCAGCAGGGAGCCTGCTTCCTCCTCTCTCTCTGCCTGCCTCTCTGCCTACTTCTGATCTCTGTCTGTCAAATAAATAAATAAAATCTTTAAAAAAAAGAAAAAGAACAAAAAGCAGTACCAACTGCCAGGGACTAATCAATAGGGACATTAGTAAGATGTGAGAACTAGAGTTCAGAATGATGATTACAAAGATACTAGCTAGGCTTGAAAAAAGCATAGAAGATACTAAAGAATCCCTTTCTGGAGAAATAAAAGAACTAAAACCTAACCAAGTTGAAATTAAAAAAGCTTTAGTGAGGTGCAATAAAAAAAACTGAGGCTCTTTACTGCTAGGACAAATGAGGCAGAAGAGAGAATTAGTGATATAGAAGATCAAATGATGGAAAATAAACAGAAAAAGAGAGATAAACAACTATTGGATCACAAAGGGAGAATTCGAGAGATAAGTGATACCATAAGATGAAAAAAATATTAGAATAATTGAGATCCCAGAAGAAGAAGAAAGATATAGGGGGAGAAGAAGGTATATTGGAGCATATTATAGTGGAGAAATTCCCTAATTTGGGGAAGGAAATGGCATCAAAATCCAGGAGGCACAGAGATCCCCCCCAAAAAATAGTCAACACCCTATCATTAACAGTAAAACTTAAAAGTCTCTGAAAAAGAGAAAATCCTGAAAGAAGCTTGGGACAAGAGGTCTGTAGCCTACAATGGTAGAAATATTAGATTGGCAGGAGACCTATCCACAGAGACCTGGTAGGCCAGAAATGACTGGCATGACATAGTCAGAGTGCTAAATGAGAAAAACATGCAGCCAAGAATACTATATCCAGCTAGGCTGTCATTGAAAATAGAAGGAGAGATAAAAAGCTTCCAGGAAAAACAAAAACCAGAAGAATTTGCAAACACCAAACAAGCCCTACAGGAAATATTGAAAGGGATTCTCTAAGCAGAGAGAGAGCCTAAAAGTAACAGACCAGAAGGAAACAGACAATATACAGTAACAGTCACCTTACAGGCAATACAATGGCCCTAAATTCATATCTTTCAATAGTTACCCTGGATGTAAATGGGCTAAATGACCCAATCAAAAGACACATGATATAAGAATGGATAAAAAAACAAGACCCAATGATATGCTATATGCAAGAGATTCATTTTAGACAGAAGGACACCTCCAGATTTAAAGTGAGATGGTGGAAAACAATTTACCATGTTAATGGACATCAAAAGAAAGCTGGGGTGGCAATCCTTATATCAGACAAATTAGATGTTAAACCGAAAACTATAAGAGATGAGGAAGGACACTACATCATACTTAACGGTCTGTACAACAAGAAGATCTATTGATTTCAAATATCTATGCCCCTAACATGGGAACAGCCAACTCTATAAACCAATTAATAACAAAATCAAAGAAATACATTGACAAAAATACAATAATAGTAGGGGACTTTAACACCCCCCTCACTGAAATGGACAGATCATTTCAGTCTGTCTTCATTCATCTTCATTCTTCTGGACCATCTTCATTCAGTCTGGACAAAATATCAACAAGGAAAAAAAGGCTTTAAATGACACATGGGACCAGATGGAAATCACAGATATATTCAGAACATTCCATCCCAAAGCAACAGAATACATATTCTTCTCTAGTGCACATGGAACATTCTCCAGAATAGATCACATCCTGGGTCACAAATCAGGTCTCAACCAGTAATAAAAGACTGGGATCATTCCCTGCATATTTTCAGACCACAATATGTTGAAACTAGAGCTCAACCACAAGAGGAAAGTTGGAAATAACTCAAGTTATGTATGGAGGCTAAAGAGCATCCTCCTAAAGAATGAATGGGTCAACAAGGAAATTAAAGAAGAATTTTAAAAAGTCATGGAAACAAATGAAAATGAAAACACAACTCTTCAAAATCTTTGGGACATAGCAAAGGTGGTCCTGACAGGAAAGTATATAGCAATACAAGCCTTTCTCAAGAATCAAGAAATGTCTCAAATATACAGCCTAACCCTACACTTAAAGGAGCTGGAGAAAGAACACCAAAAAAGCCTAAATCCAGCAGGAGAAGAGAAATCATAAGGATCAGAGCAGAAATCAATGAAATACAAACCAAAGGAACAGTAGAACAAATCAATGAAACTAAGAGCTGGTTTTTGAAAGAATTAATAAGATTGATAAACCCCTGGCCAGACTTATCAAAGAGAAAAGAGAAAAAACCCAAATTAATAAAATCATGAATGAAAGAAGAGAGATCACAACCAACACCAAAGAAATACAAACAATTATAAGAACATACTATGAGCAACTATATGCCAGCAAATTAGACAATCTGGAAGAAATGGATGCATTCCTAGAGATGTATAAACTACTAAAAAATCTCCCAACAAATAAGAGCCCAGGGCCAGATGGTTCCCAGGGAAATTCTACCAAACATTAAAAAAGAACTAATACCTATTCTCCTGAAACTGCTACATAAAGCAGAAATGGAGGAAAACTTCCAAACTCATTTTATGAGGTCAGCACTGCCTTGATCCCAAAACCAGACAAGAACCCCATCAAAAAGGAGAATTACAGACCAATATCCTTGATGAACACAGATGCGAAAATTCTCACAAAAATACTAGCCAATAGGATCCAACAGTACATTAAAAGAATTATTCACCACGACCAAGTGGGATTTAGTCCTGGGCTGCAAGGTTGGTTCAAGATCTACAAATCAATCAATGTGATACAATACATTAATAAAAGAAAGAACAAGAACCACATGATACTCTCAATAGATGCTGAAAAAGCATTTGATAAAGTACAGCATCCTTTCTTGATCAAAACTCTTCACAGTGTAAGAATAGAGGGTACATACCCCAATATCATCAAAGCCATCTATGAAAAACCCACAGTGAATATCATTCTCATGGGGAAAAACTGAGAGCTTTTCCCCAAAGGTCAGGAACAAAGAAGGGATGTACACTATCACCACTGCTGTTCAACATAGTACTAGAAGTCTTAGCCTCAAGCAATCAGACAACAAAAAGAAATAAAATGTATCCCCATTGGCAAAGAAGAAGTCAAACTCTCACTCTTTGCAGATGATATGATACTATATGTGGAAAACCCAAAAGACTCCTCTCCAAAACTGTTAGAACTCATACAGGAATTCAGTAAAGTGTCAGGAAATAAAATCAATGCACAGAAATCAGTTGCATTTATAAACACCAACAGCAAGACAGAAGAAAGAGAAATTAAGGAGTCAATTCCATTTACAATTGTACCCAAAACCATAAAATACCTAGGAATAAACCTAACCAAAGAGGCAAAGAATTTGTACTCAGAAAACTATAAAGTACTCATGAAAGAAATTGAGGAAGACACAAAGAAATGGAAAAATGTTCCATGCTCCTGGATTGGAAGAACAAATATTGTGAAAATGTCTATGCTACCTAAAGCAATCTACACATTTAATGCAATCCCTGTCAAAATCCCATCCATTTTTTTCAAAGAAATGGAACAAATAATCCTAAAATTTATATGGAACCATAAAAGACCCTGAATAGCCAGAAGAATGTTGAAAAAGAAAACCCAAGCTGACAGCATCACAATTCAAGCTCTATTAAAAAGCTGTCATCATCAATTCAGTATTGTACTGGCACAAAAACAGACACATAGATCAATAGAATAGAATAGAGAGCCCAGAAATGGACCCTCAACTCTATAGTCCGCTAATCTTTGACAAAGCAGGAAAGAATGTCCAATGGAAAAAAGCCTCTTTGACATATGTTGTTGGGAAAATTGAACAGCCATATGCAGAAGAATAAAACTGGACCATTTCCTTACACCACACATGAAAATAGACTCAAACTGATGAAGGACCTCAATGTGTGAAAGGAATCCATCAAAATCCTTGAGGAGAACACAGGCAGCAACCTCTTCAACCTCAGCCACAGCAACTTCTTCCTAGAAACATCACCAAAAGCAAGGGAAGCAAGGGCAAAAATGAACTATTGGGATTTCATCAAGATCAAAAGATTTTGGACAGCAAACAGTAAACAAAACCAAAAGAAAACTGACAGAATGGGAGAAGATATTTGCAAATGACATATCAGATAAAGGGCTAGTATCCAAAAATCTATAAAGAACATATCAAACTCAACACCCAAAGAACACATAATCCAATCAAGAAATGGGCAGAGGATGTGAACAGATATTTCTGCAAAGAAGACATCCAGATGGCCAACAGACACATGAAAAAAATGCTCCACATCACTGGGCATCAGGGAAATACAAATCAAAACCACAATGAGATACCACCTCACACCAGTCAGAATGGCTAAAATTAACAAGTCAGGAAATGACAGGTGTTGGTGAGGATGGGAAGAAAGGTGAACCCTCCTACACTGTTGGGAATGCAAGCTGGTGCAGCTACTCAAGAAAATGTATGGAGGTTCCTCAAAAAGTTGAACATAGAGCTACCTCATGACCAGCAAACGCACTACTGGGTATTTACCCTAAATATACAAATGTAGTGACCTGAAGGGGCACGTGCACCCAAATGTTTATAACAGCAATGTCAAACTATGGAAAGCCAAACTATGGAAAGAACCTAGATGTCCATCAACAGACGAATGGATAAAAAAGGTGTGGAGATTATATTTGTGTGTGTGTGTGTGTGTGTGCGTGCGCGCGTGTGTGTGATGGAATATTATGCAGCCATCAAAAATGAAATCTTGCCATTTGCAACAATGTGGATAGAACTAGAGGTTATTATGCTAAGCAAAATAAGTCAATCAGAGGAAGACAATTATCATATGATCTCACTGATATGAGGAATTTGAGAAACAAGACAGAGGATCATAGGGGAAGGGAGGGAAAAATGAAATAAGATGAAACCAGAGGGAGACAAACTGTAAGAGACTCTTAATCAGGAAACTAATGAAGGGTTACTGTGGGGAGTGGGTGGAGGGATGGGGTGGCTGGGTGATGGACACTGGGGAGGATATGTGCTACGGTGAGTACACATTGTGTAAGACTGGTGAAATATAGACCTGTACCCTGAAACAAATAATACATTATATGTTAATTTATATATATATATAAAATACATAGTAATACATTATATGTTAATTTAAAAATAAAAGACTCTTTCTCCCTCTCTCTGTGCCCCTCCTGCACTCCACATACATGTACTCTCTCTAAAATAAATAAAATCTTATGGGACGCCTGGGTGGCTCAGTCGGTTAGGCGGCTGCCTTCGGCTCAGGTCATGATCCCAGCGTCCTGGGATCAAGTCCCGCATCGGGCTCCTTGCTCAGCGGGGAGCCTGCTTCTCCCTCTGCCTCTGCCTGCCACTCTGTCTGCCTGTGCTCGCTCTCTCTCTCCGACAAATAAATAAATAATCTTATAAAAAAAAATAAAATAAATAAAATCTTAAAAAAAAGATAAGCCATAGATTGGAAGAAAATATTTTTAAATCACATAAATTGCATTTATCCAGTATGTATAGAGAACTCTCAAAATGCAATAATAGGGAAACAACTCCATAAAGAGGGAAAAGGGGACAAAAAATTAGAATTGACCACACACATATTCCAATAAATATATGAAAAGATGCCCATTAGTCATTAGGGAAAGCTAATTAAAACCACAAGGAGATTTATTAGAACGTCTAAAATGTAAAAAATTGAACATATCAAATGTAGGTAAATATATGGAACATATGAAACTCACATGTACTGCTTTTGGGAATATAACATACCACTTTGGAAAATTGTTTGGAATTTTCTTATAAAGTTAAACATACACCTTCTATACCATTCAGCATTCCACTTCCAGATATTTATCAAAGAGAAATGAAAATATATGACTGTACAAAGGCTCATACCTAATGTTCATAGGAACTTCATTTGGGTTTTCCAGTTTTGGGGTAATACAAACACTGCTGTCTGAGCTGGTTTTACTCACAATACTTTTGACATCAAATGAATGGGTTTTTTTCCACACCAACCATGAGTTTTCCAACTCTCTGGAAACCTACTGGGTGTCCTACAATTTAGTTCAACTTTAAGTTAACTACCTGAGGTTAACACAGACCTCTCAGGTTAGGGCTTAGAACTACAAGACTTCACCAACTTCAAATTCCACTCAAAAGTCCCCAGAAGGGGCAACTGGGTGGCTCAGTGGGTTAAAGCCTCTGCCTTCGGCTCAGGTCATGATCTCAGGGTCCTGGGATCGAGCCCCGCATCGGGCTCTCTGCTCAGCAGGGAGCCTGCTTCCTCCTCTCTCTCTCTCTCTCTGCCTGCCTCTCTGCCTACTTGTGATTTATGTCTGTCAAATAAATAAAATCTTAAAAAAAAAAAAGTCCCCAGAAGTAGGGGTGCCTGGGTGGCTCAGTGGGTTAAAGCCTTGGCCTTTGGCTCAGGTCATGATCCCAGAGTCCTGGGATCAAGTCCCGCATCGCACTCTCTGCTTGGCACAGGGCCTGCTTCCTCCTCTCTCTCTCTGCCTGCCTCTCTAACTATTTGTGATCTCTGTCTGTCAAATAAATAAATTTTAAAAAATCTTTTAAAAGTCCCCAGAAGTATTTCTGACTGACTAGACTAAAGGGGTTCTTATGACCCTCTCCTCGGGATTGATAATTAGCTAGAATTGCTCATAGAACTCAGAAAAGCACTTTACCTACTATTATCAGTTTATAATAAACAGTATAACGCACAAACAGATATATGGAAGAGATGAATAAGGCAAGGTATGGGGGAAGGGACAGGAAGCTTCTGTTCCTTCTCCAGGTATATAACACTTCCAGGACTTTGATGTGCTCACCAACTTGGAGGCTTTCTGAACCTCATCATTTAGGAGGCTTTATGGGAGTTCCCTTACACAGGCATGATTGATTAAATCATTGGCGATTGGTAATTAATTCAACCTCTAGGTCTTCACTCTTCCCTGGAGATGGAGGGGCAGGTTCCAAATGTTCCAAAATGCCTTGGTCTCTCTGGTAACCAGCTTCCATCCTGAAGCTATGGAAGGTCTTTTTAGCCAAGAGTCATCTCATTAGCATCCCAAACACACTCATCCTTCAGAAAGGTTTTAAGATTTCTGTGTCAGGAACCAGGGACAAAACCAAATATATATTTCTTACTGTATCACAGCCCCTCATCAGGTAAATGGGTAAATGATAAAAAGAACAAACACCTGATACATGCAACAATTTGGATGAATCACAATATAATTATTGAAAGTAGCCAGACTAATAAAGGAGTAAGCATTGAATAATTCCATTTGTATAAAATTCCAGAAAAGGCAAACTTATCTCTACTGACAGCAGATAAGTGGTTACCTAGAAGTGGGGAGGGACAGGAAGGAGTTATTACAAAGAAGCACAAAGAAAAATTCAGAGGGGCACCTGAGTGGCTCAGTCAGTTAAGTGGCCAATTCTGGATTTTGGCTCAGGTCACGATCTCAGGTTTGCAGTATCTAGCCCCACCTTGGGCTCAGCTCTCAGTGCAAAGTCTGCTTGTCCCTCTCCCTCTGTTCCTTCCCCCCACTCTCACTCTCTCTCTCATGCATGCTTTCTCTCAAAATAAATAAGTAAAATCTTAAAAAAAAGAAAGAAAAGTTTGAGATATGTTCATTACCTTGTGATAGTTGCACAAATGTATATATACATCCACACTTAACAAATTATAGGCTTCAAATATGTGCAGCTTATTGTATGTCAATTATATCTCAAGCTGTGTTCTTGTTTTTTTTTAAGTGAGCACTAAATTTCACACAGCAGTATAGTCATTGCACTCTAAGGAGAATGCATTAGTCAATTGAAGTAAAGGCACTTAGATAAGGTCCCACCTGGCACCACCACCCAGCTGGGTGTATCTGGGCTCCTCCGGGTTTCTACCAATCTTTTCCTCCAGGTTTTTACCTCCAGGTTTCTACCTGAAAGCTTTGAGTTTGGATATTTCTCTACATTCCATTCTGATGATAGTTTTAAAAAAGTAATGATCCTGGAAAGAGCAATCATCATATTTCTACCTACCACTTCAGAAATTGTGCTCCCATTAAAACAAACAAACAAACAAACAAACAAACAACAAACAAAAACCTAATATATCCTGGGAGGTACAGAGTGAGAGGAGCAATGGAACCCTGAGAGGGGAGGGTAATATAGTGAGCAGGACTTTTTAGTGTGGGATCCACACCATTTACTAGCTATACCACCTTGGGCAAATCACTTTACCTCTCAGAGCCACAGTTTTCTCATTTTATTAACAATTCCTACCTTAGAGCGTTTTCCTGAAGGTATTTATGAAAGAATGAAACAATACCTGGCTGAAGGAGAAACTTAGTAAAAAAAAAAAACAAAAAAAACACAACCTCTCTCCTTTCTGCTGCTACCTGGAGCTGCCTCCTTAAATCAGTGATTCTGCATAGTGACCTCATGGTCACATGATCAGGACCAACTGAAGTCTCGGGTGTAAACTGTAAATGAGGTTGTAAGGTAGTAGTCTCAAGCAGGGCTACACATTAGAATCACCCGGGGGAGTTAAACTCCGATGCCTGCGTTCCACTCTTAGAGATTTTGACTGGAGTCTGTGACACAGTTGAGCATTGGGATTTTAAAAGCTTCCCAAGAGATATTAATATGGGGCTAAGGTTGTGAAACACTTTTCTAGTGCTTCTCAAATGTTAATGGACATTGAGTCACTGGCAATTTGTTAAAATTCAGATTCTGATTTTGAAGGCCTGAGATTCTACATTTCTAATAAGCTCCCAGTAGATGCTGATGCTTTTAGTGCTATAATGACACTGAGTAAAAATCTAAACCCAGGGACACCTGGGTGGCTCAGTCAGTTGTGTGTCTGCCTTTGGCTCAGGTCATAATCTCAGGGTCCTGGGATCAAGCCCCTTGACTCAGTGGGCAGTCTGCTTCTCCCTCTGTGTTCTCCCCCTCTCTCTCTCTAATAAATAAATAAAATCTTTAAAAAAAAAAAGGCTAAACCCAGGGGGGCCACCTGGGTAGCTCAGTCAGTTGAGTACTGGACTCTTGATTTGGCTCACATTATGATCTCAGGACCCTGGGATCAAGCTCTGCATCAGGCTCCACACTCAACGGGGAGTCTGCTTGATGATTCTCCCCTCCCCTCTCTTTGCCCCCACCACTCATGGTAATAAAGATGTTTTTTTCAAAGGCTAAACCCAAGGTGATCATTGAAATCACTGAGAGATCTTTTCAAAGCTGGGGATGTCTGGGTTCTGCCAGATGAGTCTGATGCACTTCTCTTACTGAGAACCATGGCTCTAGTCTCACCCTTTACACATGAAGACACTATCCCCAAGAAGCTGTGTGACCTCTGTCGTGATAAAACTTTCTCCCAGGGAAGTTCACTGGTGAGCAAAACATATTTTCAATGGGAACATTTTCTGGTGTGTAGGTCCCCACTGCTGACTGGGGCCTGCAATCTGCAGCTTGAGCAGAGCATGACGGTTTCATTAACACACAGCTCAGAACCTAGCCAATAAGCAGACTATGTGATGAATGGGGTCCTGGGTTCTACTTGAAGCATTATCACATAATATATCAGTTTTATGTCAAATGAACTGATGGTTTTATGGCCTTTCCATTCAATTTGATATGCCCCCTTGTCATGGGCTCTTTTTAATATGGCTAGAGGGCATTTTTTGGTGGTGATGACATAGTGATTTATAAAACCCACTTCATGCATCAGCCACATATATGTAAATCAGAAACATTTCTTTCTGAGAAAAATTGTCATTGCTTTCTACGATAAATAGGTGCATATTCAATGAGCAGGCATTCATCAGACACAGATCTGAATTCACTTATATTCCATATGACCAACCAATTAGCACCCTACCTAGGAAATAGTCTTGTACAGCAGAATACTTCCAAATGGAGGACATGAGGCAACTGAGTTCAATGCTAACCTGACCTTCACTTTGCTCAAGGAAAGTGGCTGGGGATGCTACTGAAGGTACAGAGAATCAATTTAGAGGTGGAGGAAGAAGAAAGGAAGCTTTTAAAAAAAATCTCTAAATTCCAGTTTGTTACTTAAACACTCCTCACCTTATTTAGTCCTCAAACATGCTATAAGGTAGGACTATCTATGGCTGAAAGATTTAAAAAAATAATAATAAAATGGAAAAAAATTTAAAAATGCAGAAGGAAAATAACTTAAATGAAAAGACCCAGCTAAAACTTGAAGCCAGGTCAGTCTGTCTCAAAAGGTATGCCCGTTCTGCTCCTCCAGAAAGTTGTCACAGTGAGACTTGCAGGTCAGTGGAAGCAAATTATGTCACCACAATACCAGCTTTGCTGAAACCAAACATCAGATCTCAGCAATTGTACCTACCATCTGCTTCTGTGTCCAACCTTGCATCTGTAGAGAAAAAATATCAGAGGTGCTAATGTTATAGCATGAAAGATTAAAGATACAAAACACACACAAAAACTCTCTTCAACTGATGGATGAGATCAAATCTGTTAAATATTCTTAGGTGTTGTGTGAAATTTCACAGCCAAATTTGAAACATCCTATAGATACCTGGCAACAGCAATACATGAAATAAATCTGAAAGGACTATATCTTATTTCTTAAATACCTGTGAAATTTGTTAGAGGGTAATTTACAACATCTCTTCCATGGACTTCTTAAGATACTATACTCAGAGCCAGCTCATTTAAAAATAATTAACTTTTACAAAACTTTCGACATTTGAAAGTCACTTTTACAAATACGACATTTGAAAATCAGTTTTTCAAATTTCTGTGATGTGGGCAGGTCCTATTCAATCCATTTTTAGATGAGGACATTAAGGCTCTGAGACCCTTAAGTAAAAATCCTACCCCTCAAAAATAGTCACAAACAGTAAACTACTCCTCTTCTTTCCCACGTCTCCATATCAAAGCAGAAGACCTTTTACTCCAATGATTAGAGTTATAAATATAACCTTTTCCTCTTGGAGAAGTAAGAAATTTGTTGACCTAAATACTTGACTGGGGACCTCCTGCATAATTTGAAGTCCTGAACGCTATCCTGAGTTGCATATTTCAAATATCTGTTTTCCTCATTCTGTCTTTTCTCTCTAAATATAAATTAAAGGTGGATATTTACTAGACAGAAAAAAAAAACAGGGGCACCTGACCTCCAAATTTAGTCAGAGAAAATATATAATGTAAATAAGATGTCCCACAAAATACAGCAGAAATGGAGAAGTGAGATCATTGATCTGGATTCTGCTGGCAGGAGAGAGAGGGACCAAATAGGGCATATAACAGAGGATTGGTTTAGGGAAGAGATTCTGGAACTTCTTTGATGTCAAAAATATTTGGTGCTTTTATCCCAAGAGATCCTACTCAGAGTATTTCTGAAAGGGAGTGAATTCCAGTTGTATAGAGAGTAGGGACAATCTGAAGATATGATGCAGAGTGGAAAAGAAAGAAGGAAAACCCTTCAGGCAATGAAGTGGTCGGGAGCATAGCAGAGGAGTGATGCTGATGAGGTACTCCATTCCAGAGGTGCTAGGGGCAATCTGGAAACCACTTTTGTGCCTGAAAATCACTAGTCATTGGAGAATATGC
Organism: Mellivora capensis; assembly: GCA_004024625.1. Lineage (NCBI taxonomy): Eukaryota > Metazoa > Chordata > Mammalia > Carnivora > Mustelidae > Mellivora > Mellivora capensis. The sequence continues at coordinate 283 of PISX010015135.1, read as the reverse complement.
AGTTGTATGAGACATCAGGCTTCCATTTCTCTCCCTTCCTGCCACTGTCAGCCAAATGGATAAGTTAATACTGCTACTACTGATAATATCAATAATAATAATGCTAACGTTAAGCCAGATAATCACATAAATTTTCTAACTTGATCTCCATGACAGATGAATGAATTGGGATAATTGCCCTCATTTTACAGATGAGAAGAGCTCAGAAAGGTTAGAGAGAAGCTTTCCCCAATGTCTTTTGTCTGGAGTTTGAATCCAGGTCATGTACCTGCAGTGCATTCAG